>JAQQSW010010104.1:0-13076 GCA_028646575.1 Pseudocheirus occidentalis | reverse complement strand
GACTGGACAAGGACCTGGGAGCTGTCTACCTCTGAGGACTGGACGAGGACCTGGGAGCTGTCTGCTTCTGAATCCAGGTGACTGTTTGGTGGATTCAGGAGGGAGCTGGGACCATGGAAAGGGATCCAGGGAATCAGAGAGACCACCCAGAGTCAAGATGAAGAAAAGGCCTCCCCTTGGATGAAGTTGAGGTTTGCTGGACACCAAGGGGTGGAGGGTTTGTGTGGTTTTCTAATGATTGTATTTAATGACTGATTGAGTTAAGGTATGGTTGCCCCATGAGTGGAAGACTGATTACTGTATTGTGAATTGATTGAATGCTTTGTTCTAAATATTGTGGCCACTATAGTGAAAATTATGTGGTCATTCTAATGTTAAGCTGTTATGAACACTATATTGTGATTTTCTGTGATAAGATGTAATGTTGTGAATATTATATTGTGTTTTGTAATGAATGTTTGCCTTGATTTGTAATGGAATAAACAGAGTGTTCACTATTACTGTGTAATCCAAACTTGAAAAGCTGTTCACAGCAGCATTCTTTTGGGAATCTGCTGGTGCCTGGTGTTACAAGGACTCCTTCCAATTATTTCTTCTTTCAATACTTCAAGTTTCCGTGATTTCATCTAATAGACTATAAACTTTTTGAGGCAGGACTGTTTCACTTTTCATTTTTGCATCTCTAGTACCTAGCACAGTAACTTACACATAGTAGGAGTTTAATAAATACCTGTTAAAAGAAAATTAATCCTATGGGAGTTCTTCCCTCATATTTGGAAGTTCCATCCCTCTCTGCCTTAATAAAAGGTCTTTATGATTTGCTGTGACTCTAGTTACCTGACGGCCACCCCTTTATTGATGAGGCTTTCCCAACTTAGCTACCACAAAGAAACAGAGTTCATCACCAGGCCTGTACTTAAAGCCTTTCCACAGCTTTTACTCCACTGTCAGAAATTTAGAGAAACCTAGAGTTTCTTCCACGTGACAATGACCCATCAGGAGAACTTCAAGGAGACAAATTATTTCAAAGTTTGAAAATAGTTTGCTTTCAGGATATAGCTCTTTCCTCACTTCCCTCCCCTCCCAGGGTCCAGGCCAAGCCTAAAGTCATCTACAATCATTATAGCTTCCCAGTAAAAGATGTTAATTTAGAACAGTCAAGGGCATCTGCTGCACTGCCAGTCGTCTTGATTTTTGTCTTGCTACTAGACTTCAGTGATGTTGAAGAAAAAAATGAGACTGATGACTCTGCTCAGCTCTGCCTCACTTAAATCCAATTCACACACAAGTTAAGGCAGTACCAGTGTGATGTTGTTGGTCCTCTTTGAGAAAGATGGATGAACAGCAACACCTTCCCTGTGCTTACACTCCCAGAGATTCTAGATCCATATGCACTTCCTACTTTCAGCTGACTCATCTCTCTCTTGCCATCCTCTCCTTTTCCTTCACCTACTTTCTGACTGTGAAAGAAGATTTCTTACCTCCTTTCTTGACATTGTCCCCTCACACTTTCCACCACCCACCCTGAGAATTATTGGCCTCATAGAGCTATCATACTGGGGGAGTTTCCTCTTAATTCCCTCCCATTCTTCTCTGGGTGACCCCTGTTCATAGACTCAAAGGAGATGGAAACAAGACAGTTTCTGATTTCAGATAAATGCCATTGCAATAGGTTTCTTGCCCCCAGCCGACTTTACTAAAAGGCAGAAAAAAGCCCAGAGGTGGACAGAAGAGTCTGACCAAAGAACAAAGCCCTTTGTCTCCTTGACCTTACTTGGAGAAGGACATGTCAAAGAATCCTTCAAGAATTGCTATGAAAGCAATGAGTAGCCATCAGATACAGGTCTACAAGGCTGCCGAGGTGGAGGATGAGGTATCCTTTTTCCCTCTGGGGAGTCTCCCAAATTTGAGAAAGATGACACCAAGTTTGAGGCAATGAGAAAATGGAAAGTCTTCACTGGGGGCCCCGAGAAATAATTCTGGGTGAGTGTGTGAGGAGAGTAATGGTGGAGTGTGTGGGAAAAGGGATATTAAGGAGCAGAAAATCAGGAAGGAAGCGGAGTTAAGTGTCAAGACCCCAGCTCAGTAGATGTAATCACAGATGATGTAGTATTAATGTCTTAATAAGGCATTAATACCTTATCATTCCTCTTTAAAGTATGAATGGCCAGTTCTCTGATTGAATTGGAAAGGGACAGTACCATGGGCCAGGCTGAAAATTGGTTATACCCATGGAGATTTTGAATAGCTAAAGCTGCCAACAGCTAATGAAACCAAGCAGCTTGAATCAGTGCATATGAGAAGTGCTCTGTGGAATGTGACCCTGCTGCAGCAGGCAGGCCAAGAGGATTTTTCTGTTCTCCTCCCCCTATGCCATCCCTCCCATCCCATCCCACCAACCATTCCGTAGAACAGAAACAACAGTACAACTTGCCCAGAGGAGAACCCCTTCCAGCATTTGAAGTTATTTCTAGAGAGGATTAAAGGCACGGCTGAGGGAGCAGAGATACACTCTCCTGACAGTCGTGGATGTAGAAATGGATGTAGTTGCTCAAGGGAGGAGGCAGCTTCAAGGAGCTTTTATGCCTCCCTTCAGTCTCTTCTCTCCCATATGGCATTACATTTTTTTTCCCATTCCCCATCCCAAACATAAGCCCTGTCCTGCTTTGGTTTCAGGCAGCCAGAGAGTGCCCTGGTTTTACTATTGTATTTTCCTTCGTGTAGAATGACAGAGCAAGAAGGGGGTTGGGAGAAAGTGTTTCAGGGTGATTTCTGGCTTTTTAGGGGCTCAGATGGGTTCTTTGGCATTCTCCCAAGGGCACTTGGAATCTCCCTCCAACAAATAAATTGCCTCCAAACCAGGAGAATGCTACCTGAGCTCCCATATATGTTACAGACATTGGAAAAAAATATGGGAGAACCATAGAGGATAGAAGGACAGAATGAGGTACACTTTGGGACACGAACAGTACATGGATCTATTTTGCATGACTATGCAAACTTGCTACAAGAGCGGTATTTTTTAATGGGGGGGGTGGGCAACGTAAGAACAAATAAGCTTTGTGCTGAAAGAAAGGAAGAAAGAGAAGACAGAAGAAGAAAAAAGAACAAAGGGAGCAGGGAAGAAAAAGAACATTAATGTAGGCTTGGAGAAAAATACAGATAAGCAGGACAGCTTTTGGTTTCCACTGAATTCCATCCAAAACCAAAAACTAACCTAATGAGATTCATGGTTTCTTATACAATACTCATTTTCTGTTCTTCTTTGTTTAGGGAAATGTTCAGGTTCATTGCTATTTGTCAAGTTCAGAATAATGAAAAAAATATGTAAATTAAATGGGATGTGGAAGAGTGGGGGAGGGTGTCAGCATCTGGAGATTTGAAACTAAAAGAATAAGATGTGTGTGGGTGTGTGTGTGGGTGTGTGGGTGTGTGTGGCCTCTGCATGCAGCTGATAGGAGCACGATGTATTGTGCTTATTAAAATGGCCTTATTCCCAAGGAAAGATTTTAAGGACTTGGGGAACAGAGAGAGAGCATAAGAGAACATTGTCATTCTGGAAGAGGGGGTTAAGGGGGAGAGGGAGGGGAGTGTGAAGAGGAAATGTTTATAGGGGAAGGAGGGCTAGGGTTGCCATGACAACAAAGTATAGGCATAGCAATTGGTTGGGGGCTGGGGAATGCACTTAAGAGTGTTACCCAGCAGGAGCATATGGCCAGAGCAGCATGCAGAGAGCTCCACAGTACCTGACTGGTCTTAACTCAGGGTTGCCCAATTCTTGCATTTTCCTAAGCACTGAAACATCACTGCTCCTCCTTGGGTGCTGGGACAAAGTCTAAAACTTCTGCCTGAAAAAAATAAAAGAGCTTATAGGAAGATTCAGGGTTGGGCCTTAGACCTTAGCCTAGTCCAACTCTTTTATTTTAGCAGTGAGGAACTGAGGCTTTAGACTGGCTAAATTATTTGGACAAGGTTGTATATAGGTAATAAATGTCAGAGCTGGGATTCTCACTCAGGTCCTCTGATTCCAAATCCAGCATGATTTCTCCTTCACTGAATTATCTCTTGATAAAAAGGGACCACTTCTGCTGCAGCAAAATTCGATGTTCTGTTGTCTTCGGATGAGTTTTTTTTTTTTAATCATTATTATTACCGATAGAAAGAATCTCAGCAACTCACATTTATGTAACACTTCCCAGTTTACACTGGTATAGAGGCAAAGGAGACAAGGCTATGCCGAAAACGCCTTGCACTTTACTGAAGATAAGTTCACATTTCATTCAAAGCTTAGTGTACAATTGCAAAATTATTCCAGCAAGTGAGAGAGCATGGGAGTGTGTGGCCAGGCAATTCAATATAGCTTAATACATCATTAATGCCTACTCTGTCCAAGTGAATGGTAAGATTAGGAAGCGTGCAGCAGCTCAGCTATGTAGGTCTAGGGTTTCTTTCCCATTTCTCATTACACTTGTTTGGTATGTTTCTGGCTGCTAACTCTCTAGGGAAGACAAGCAAGAGCAAATGTGGCAGTCTGGTGTTCCATGGCCAGAAAAGAAACAGCTAAATGTAGGAGAAGGGGTGCTGGAATAAAAGTCTGACAGCCTAAACTCTGCCTTGTAACCTTAGACTGTCATTTATCCTCTGGATTTTCTGATCTGAAAAATCAAAGGGCTGAATGAGATAGTCATCAAGGTCTCTTCCACATTTTAATCCTATGATTCTGTGAGCCTAAACCTAATTTTCCCCAGTCCCTCAGAAACAGTATCAAGTAGTAGACATTACGTATGAAAATAAGTGGTCAAAGTGGGACAGCTTGCTTCTTTTCCAATTCAATTTTTTTTAAATTTTCAGTTCTAAATTCTTTACCTCCCCCCCTTTCTATCTCCTACCCATTAAAAAGGCAAGAAAAACAAAACTGTTACAAATATGTATAGTCAAGCAAAACAACTTTCTAAATTAGCAATGCACCCACCTTATTCCACCTCCAGAAAAAAAAGAAAAGAAAATATTCTTCAGTTTGCATTCTGAATCCACTAGCTCGCTATCTGGAGGTGGAGAACATGTTTCATCATGAGTCTTTTGGATTTGTGGTTGATCATTGGGTTGATCAGAGTTCAAAGTCATTTATCTTCACAAAATTTCTGTTATTGTAAAAATTGTTTTCCTACTCCTGCTCACTTCACTTTAGACCAATTCATAAAAGCTTCCCAAATTTCGGAAACCATCGCCTTCATCATTTCCTACAACACAGTGGTATTCCACCACATTCATATACCAGAACTTGTTCAGTCATATGCCAATTGATTGGCATGCCCTCAATTTCCAATTCTTTGCCACCACAAAATAGAGCTGCTATAGATATTTTTGTGCACATAGATCCCTTTCCTCTTTCTTTGATCTCTTTAAGGCACAGATCCCAGTATCACTGAGTCAAAGGGTATGCACAATTTAATAGTTTTTGGGGCATAGTTCCAAAATGCTTTTCAGAATGGTTGTCCAGTTCATAGCTCAACCAACAGTGTATTAAAATATCTGCTCCTCCATCATTTCCCGTTTCCCTTTTTGTCAACTTTGCCAATCTGAGTGGTATTAGGTGGTACCTCAGAGTTGTTCTAATTTGTATTTTTCTAATTATTAGCACTTTAGAGAATTTTGCATGGCCATAGATAGCTTGTATTTCTTCCTATGAAAACTGCTTATTCCTATTCTTCAACCATTTAGCAATTGAGGAATGGGAAAGTTAACTTATTTAAAAGCTTTGGACATAGTGCATAGAGCACAAGGCCTGGATTCAGAAAAACTCATCTTCTTGAGTTCAAATCCGGCCTCAGACACTTCCTAACTTTGTGACTCTGACAAGTCACTTAATCCTATTTACCTCAGTTTCTTCATCTGTAAAATGAGCTGGAGAAGGAAATGGCAAACCACTCCAGTATCTTTGCCAAGAAAACCCCAAATGTGGTCACAAAGAGTCAGAAACGACTGAAAATGACAGAATAAAGACAACAATGCTAATGACAAGAGTTCACTGGGTGTACAGAGTATTGTCACATTTCTTACACAATTTCAAATTCATATTCAGAACAATTGAACCAATTCACAGTTCCTATCTTCTCAAAGTTTGTGTACTTGCATGCGTGTGCGCGTGAACACACACACACACACTCACACACACACACACTTTTCCTGAGGGTTTTGTTCTCGTTCTGCTATGTTTGCAAATTTTCAGTGTCAAAAGTGACACCTTGAAGATATTGTCACTTCTATTTTCCTTACTATAAAATTTCTGAAGCATGGAAAACAATGTATTTTAATTGTTGATAACAGTAATACCATCACTTTTGGATACTGGAGTGGTTTGCCATTTCCTTCTCCAGCTCATTTTACAAATGAGGAACTGAGGCAAACAGGGTTAAGTGGCTTGCCCAGAGTCATGCAGCTAGTTAGTGTCTGAGGTCAAATTTGAACTCAGATCTTTCTGATTCCAGAAGTCATTGAGAGCAGTAACCCCACCAACCTGCAAACATGAAGAGGTATTAAGATTCTTAACTAGAACTCTCTAAAAGAGCAAAGAGGGAAGAATACAAGCTGAAATGTAGGTGATAAAAAAACGAAATACATCAATAAGCTGTATGTTTTTTAAAAAAATAAAGACTGAGATGGTAAGGAAGGCTGGGAAGGTTAGAAACTAGGGCTGGCTCTGCATACGAAAAAAGTAGCCTATTAGAGAAAGCCCTGAATCCAAGACAGCAAGCTTATCATTGCAATCGAGCATCTGTTGCAATAACTGTTATCTCTGTACCTATTCTTCTGGGTCCCAGGATCTGATGAATCCAAGACCTTTGGATCCTGGAACTGCAGTGGCAGACCAAGGGCCAGAGTCACACACATTGTTCTTCTCCCCCAAACAAAAGTCCTTAGCATAAAGTATCTTCTAGCCTTCACAATATAAAGGAGAGTGGTTGGCATCTCAGGCCTTGGTGGATTATTGCTTTTATGCTGGGCTACTTTCTTGGCAAGAAACTCCTTCTCTTTCCATCCCTTCCAGCAGCAATGAAAATGCAAAGAAGGCTTGGAGAAAGTTAAATCCTCCTGAAATAACAAGCCGTACAGATATAGTGAAGCACAGAGGGCTGTAAGGGGCCAGGAAGAGGACCCCATGGATAGGAAGAGAAAATGTACCCTTGGGTCTCTTGCCAACATCCACCAGGAGCTCAGCCACTGGCCCCATAAATGAGCAGCCACCTCAAGAGCAGCAAAGGTAAGCAACCTTCTGTAGTCCCCAGTGTGTCTTGAATACTGAGTTGCAGGTAAGAACTGGCCTGTTCTTTTTTCTTTTTGTAACAAATAAGATCCTTTGTTTATTTTATGTTTTATGTTTATTTTAAAAATAAAAAAATATTTTATATTTATTTTAAAAAACTTGTGATATATTTTGCTTTTCTATCCCCTTCATTTCTCAATGTATACCTCCATTCTTAGAAAGCCTTCCCTTCTAATAAAGAATAAAATAAGAAAAGAAAACCATAGCAAAATTAACCAACTCATCAACTGCTTCTGACAGTATGTGAAATTTACTGTTCCCATCTCTCCAAGAAAGAGAGGTTGCTGTTTTTAGTCTTTTCAGTCATGACCCCATTTGGGGTTTTCTTGGCAAAGATTTGTCAAGTGATTTGTCATTTCCTTCTTTTGACAGATGAGGAAACTGAGGTTAAATGTCTTGCATAGGGTCACACAGCTAGTAAGTGTCTGAGGCCAGATTTGAACTCAGGAAGATAAGTCTCTCTGACTCCAGCCCAGTATTCTATCCATTGTGCTACCTAGTAAAGGGAGGACTCAAATCCATTTTCTTGTCTCTTCTTCAGTACCAAGTCTGGTCGTTATAATTAGCATTCAGGTTCTTTTTTCTTTTCTTTTCTGGGTCTTGCTGTTTACATTATTGCAGTCATTATGTATATTGTTTTACTGGTACAACTTATTTCACTTTGCATCAGTGCATTTATGTCTTCTCAGGCTTCCCTGTCATCTCCATACTTAAAATTTCTTATATAGAATAAAGTCAAAGAAGTATTGAAAGGCTTTGCTTATGTCAAGTTTAAAGAAAAAAGAAAATTTTTTTCTTTAGAAGAAATCTAGAAAAGCAATTGCTCCTGCTTTTTGAAAGTGCTAGGCTACAAGAAATGATAAGCAGGTGGATTTCAGAAAAAGTTGGAAAGACTTACATGAACTGATACTGAGTGATGTGAACAGAACCAGGAGACCATTGTACACAGGAAGAGCAACATTAGGTTAGACTTAGCTCTTCTCAGCAAACAATGAGCTAAGAGAATTCCAAAAGACTCGTGATGGAAAAAACTGTCCACATCAGAGAAAGAACTATGGCATCTGAATGTAGATCAAAACATACTCTTTTCACTTTTGTTTTTGGTTCTTTTTTCTTGTTGTTTTTCCCTTTTGTTCTGATTATTCTTTTACAACATGACTAATGTGGAAATATGTTTAACATGATTCTACATGTGTAATCTATATCAGATGGCTTGCTGTCTTGGGGAGGGGGAGGGAAGAGAGGGAAGGAGAAAAACTGAATGAATGTTGAAACTATCTTTACATGTAATTGGGAAAAATATGATTAAGTGTGAAAAAAAAGAAAGTGCTATGCTAAAGTCGGGAAGACATAGGTTTGAATTCTGCTTCTGATACTTAACTAGCTATGTGATCCTGGGAAAGTCATTTCACTACAATGAGTTTCCTCTTATATAAAATGGGGATAATATTAGCATTTACTTCATAGGGTGATTGTGGAAAGATCTAATGCACATAAGGTACTTTGTAAACCCTGAAGCACTATACAAATGTTAGCTATTATTACTCTGCAAAAAGTGGTCAACAAGAATTTACTAAATACCTATTAGGTGCCCGGCAATGTGCTAAGTACTGGGGAAACAAAGAGAGACAAAAACCACCTATGTTGTTAAGGTGCTCACTGTCTAATGAACTAGAGAACTTGCAAGATTGTTTTCTTTTTTCATTTTTACAATGGAATTCATTGGACATAGAAAAGCTGAAAGAAAATTTAAAAGAAAGTTTAAACACTCTTGCATGGGTCATCTACCTCCAATTACCTTCCAGATCTCCCTACCACCCTTCCAGTATTTGGGTGTGGCTAGTGACTTTTTTTGTTAATTTATTTTTAACTTAAATACATAATAAGAAAAGAAAAAAATTATAAACTTAAATGCAAAATAAGAAAAGGAAAAAAAATATTATCATGTGCACAACAGAACAGGAGAGGATTCAAAACATACAGCAATAAATTTCCATTTCAAGAAAGCCTATATATAATAAATACAACACATTGTGTTCAGAGCTGTCCATCTTTTCTTTCCTTCCTTCTAAGTTTTCTTTTGTTCTCTTCTGTGCATTTTTTACTTTGTTCTTTTTTCTCCCTGCCTCCCTGTAATGGCAATGGGAATTTGAAGATCTTCCCTGCACCTTAATAAGCCTAAGGGAATTTGAAGACCTTCCCTGATTTGAAGATTTTCCCTGACCCCTAATAGACTGAATGTAATCACATGGAGACAGTGGTGGAAGGAGTTTGCTGAAGGGTGGAGCAGAGCCCACAGGAATCTGAGAATCAGAGCAATTAGAGATGGACAGAGGGAGGAGAGAAGGCACATAGGGAGACAGCTAGGTTTGTGAGTAAATGTTTGTTTGTGAAAAGGCTAACAGATGGTGTGCCTTCATGAAGCATTATAATGTATTAACTTCTTTGTTGTTATGATGGATTCAATTTCCTGGTGCTGGGATTTGATTTTTTGTCCAAATAAATGTTTTTGCTTCTGTCTTCTATGTGGAGAGTCTGTTATATTTTTCCATTGAGCACTATGCAGGCATATTTACAGTCGCTGTCAGTGCTGTGAATATTGTGTTGGTGCTACACTCTCCCTATACCAAGAAGGCTACAATTAAGCACAGATGTATTTATACACACACACATATACACATAAACATGCATATATATATACATATATACACACAAACATATATACACATACTTTTGCACACACATACATATAATTAGATATCTATAATCATGCTCATATATAGACTTATACATTCATATGCAAAGCCATACTATATTTGTTTGTTCTCTGTTTCTCTAAGGGTGAATCACATCTTTCTTCATAAGTCCAAGACTTTCTATATTTTTCTAAGTCCACCAACTCATCATGTCCTATGCCACAGCAATATTCCAACCTTATACTGTCTAGTTATTTTAAATAGTCTAAAACAATATTGATTCATATGGCCAATGTATAGTGTAGTTTCCCTATTTTTCTCTTTTGATTAAATCTATTTTAGCTTTAACTTTGTCTGAGATCATAATTACTACTGCAGCTTTTTTTTCTAATAAATTCTACTCCTGATCTTTCTTTTATGTTTGTGTATCTCTTATTTCCTATCCCTTCTGACTCCTCTACTTTACTTCTACCCACTACCCTCCCCTCCTATTCTCAGTCTATTCCCCCTTCAAAGATCTCTCCTCTCTCCTCTCCCTCACTTTCCCCTTCTTATTCTTATCTGAATTTGGAAGACTTTTATAGCCTTCCAAATATATACATTATTTCCTATTTATCCCATTCCCATTCATCTATGCACCCTTCTAGACCTCCCCAATCCTAACTCCTCACCCTCTTATGTCTTTATAAATTTAGAAGACTTTTATTCCCTTATAAATGTATATATATTGTTCTCTCTTTAACCCAAATCTAATATGAGTAGGGTTCCCTCTAGAAATACTTCCTTTATTCTCTCTCCCCTCCCTATCACTTTAGCCTTTTATTTCTCTCCAAATTTAGAAAACTTTTATACCCTTCTAGATATAAATTATTATTCCCTCTTTAATCCATTCCCAATAATCTACCCTCCTCTCCCATCTAATTCCTCTGTGTCAGTTCTTCCTCTCTCGCATCATTTGTATAAGATAATTACTCTTTATACCTTTTCCTAAGCAACTTTGCTTTTTAGAATCACATGATACTCAGATTTACTCCAATCTTTCTTAAGAACCACACAACTACTAATGACAATCTTACACATAAGCTTTACATTTCCTCATATAAAAAGTAAACATCCTGTCCTTATTGAGTCCTTTGTGACTAGTCTTTGATATATACTTTATATTTCTCTTGGATCTTCTGTATCAAATTTTCTATTAAGTTTAGATTCTTTAGCAATAAGATCCTGAAAGTATGGCAATTCATTGAATATCCTTTTTTTCCATTCAGCATTATGTTTAACTTTGCTGGGTATGATATTTTCAGCCACAAACTCAGTTCTTTTGCTTTTCAATATATAGTGTTCCAAAACCTATAGTTTTCTAGTGTTGCCACTGCTATGTCTTGTGTGATTCTAACTGTGGCTCTGCCATATTTGAATTGTTTGGTTTTTTTCTTGTTGCTTGTAACAGTTTCTCTCTGTGCTGGGAGTTTCAGAATTTGACTGAGATTCCTTTAGGTTTTCCTCATAAGATCTCTTTCAGGTGGTGATTGGTGGATTTTTTTTCTATGTCTACTTTCCCCTCTTGTTCTAATACTTCAGGACAATTTAAGTATTTCTTGTATTATTGTATCAAGATTCTCTTTTTGATCATAGTTTTCAGGTAGTCCAATTATTCTTGTGTTTTCTCTTCTTGATCTGTTCTTCAGATCAATTGTTTTTCTTATAAGGTATTTTGCATTCTCTTCAATTTTTCATCCCTTGTATTTTGTTTTATTATATAATAATTATATTATTATTAATAATGATAAAATAATTTTTATTATTTCTTGGTCTTTTATAACTTTGCCCATTTCTAATTTTCAAAGAATCATTTTCTTCCTTAAGATTCTGGATCTCCTTTTCCAGGTGGTTGACTTTCTTTTCATAAAGTTCTTGTTTTTCATAAATTGTTCTTATTTTTCAAGAATTTTTTCCTCAATCTCTCTCATTTGATTTTTAAAGTCTTTTTAAAGTTCTTCTATGAATTATTTTTGGTCAGGTGAGCACTCAGCATTACTCTTTGGCATAGTAAAGACTTTTTTTTCTTCAATATCCTTCTCTGAAGAGGAACCAGTCTTCTCTATTCCCCTAGTAACTTTGTATGGTTGGGTTTTTTCTCCTTTGTCTGCTCATTTAAAAAAAGAAAATTGTTGTGGCTTATTATTATAATCACCTCCAGTCCTAGGGTATGGGGTATGGTGCCTCTGGCCTCAGATCCTCCTTCAGTTCCCCTCTCTGACCTGGAACCCAAGCAAGAATTGTGCCCTCACTGCCCACAGCCAGCAGCATCCCTGCCCCACTGCTTCTACACTCACTGGTTTCTTCTCACCTAGAGCTGAGTCTTGGCAGCACAGTTGGGCCTGGTGTCCTTTATCAGCAAACATTCCCTAAATCTTTTCCTGCTCAGATGCCTAGCTCTCCACACTGTCCAGGAGGTGAAAATTCCTGTGGTTGAGACTGAGGCTGCCTCCCAACCCAGCTAGCCTTAGGGCTAGCCACTTGCTATTTCAGCAGATCTAGCCTGGAGGTGTTTGCACTTCACAGGGACCAAACTTCAGTCCTGAGATTTTTCTTTGGATCTTCTCTGGTTGTCTCAGGAGGATCAATGTTCTGCCACAACTCTTGTCTATTTTTACCACTCTACAATCACCCTGAGGTGCTATTTTGTCTTGTTTGTGGGAAAAATCTGGAGAGCTTGAAGTTTTCTGATTTACTCTGCCATCTTCCCAGAATCCTCTCAAGATCTTAAGAACATGTGAATATTTGCCATCCTTGGAGTGAAAAATCTGAACAGTGCCCTGGTCTGTGTTTATGTCTATGGGCAAAATCATGGTTAAAAGGTTTGCTTGGAAAGAAGGAAGGAGAAGGGAAGGGAAATAGGGAGGATGGAAGGAAAGAAGTGAGGGAGGAAGAGAAGAAGGGAGGGAAGAAAAAAAGAAGGAAAGAGGGAAGGAGAGAGAATGAAGGTAGAAAAAGAAGTAAGGAAGAAAGAAAAGAATGGAAGGAGAGAGGGAGATAGAAGGAATGGATGTTAT
>JAQQSW010010103.1:0-13076 GCA_028646575.1 Pseudocheirus occidentalis | reverse complement strand
ATGTATATGTATGTTTGTATTGCCTTCATCTATCCTCATACTGGGAAAAGTGTCATAGCTTACAATGATCATTTTTAGATGTTGGCATGTAAATAGTTCAACTTTGACAAGTTCCTTATGATTTCTTTTCCATGTTTACCTTCTCATGCTTCTTGTATTTAAGTGTCAATTTTTCCTTTCAGTTCTGTTTTTTGTGCTTGAAAGTCTTCCATCTCACTGAATTACCATATTTTCCCCTGGAACATTATGTTTAATTTTGCTGAGTAGGTGATTCTTAGTTTTATTCCTAGCTCTCTTGATCTCCAGAATATCATATTCCAGTCCCTTTAATCTCTTAATTTAGAAGCTGCTAGATCCTGGGTTATCCTAATTGTGTTTACACAGTATTCAAATTGTTTCTTCTTGACATCTTGTAATATTTTCTCCTTGATCTGGGGACTCTGGAACCTGGCTATAACATTCCTAGAAGCTTTCTTTTGGGGATTTTTTTTTCAACAGGTGATTGCTGAATTCTTTCGAGTTCTATTTTGCCCTCTGGTTCTAAAATATTAGGGCAATTTTCCTTGAGAATTTCTTGAAGGATGCTTTCTAGGGTCTTTTTTGATCATGGCTTTCAGGTAATCCAATAATTTTTAACTTGTCTCTCCTGGATCTATTCTCCAGGTCAGTGGTTTTTTCAAGGAGATATTTCACATTATCTTCTATTTTTTATTTGTTTGGATCTGTTTAGTAGTATCTGGATTTCTCATAAAGTCATTTGCTTCCATTTGCTCCTGTCTAATTCTCAAGGAATTATTGTTTCCAGAAACTTTTGAGATTCTTTTTCCATCTGGCAAATTCAACTTTTTAAGGCATTCTTCTCCTCATTGGCTTTTTGGGCCTCTTTTGCCATTTTTTTGTTATTTTCTTCAGTCAGTTTGTTGACTCTCTTTTCATGATTTTCTTGCATCATTCTCATTCCTCTTCCCATTTTTTCCTCCACTTCTCTTATTTGGTTTTCAAAATCCTTTTTAAGCTGATCAATGGCATGTAGGCAGTCTTCATGTTTCTTGGAAGCTTTTGGTGTGGGAGTTCTAACTGTGTTGTCTTCCTCCTATTCCATGCTTTACTCCTTTTTGCCCCCCCCCCAAAAGGATTCTAGCATTTGCTTGCTTTTCTTACTTTCCTTCCTTTGCCTGCTCATGTTGCCAGTCAATTAATTACTTGATTTTTTTCACTCAGTTGAACTCTGCTTCCAGAGGGAAAAGCTCTGTCCCAAATCACTGGGGTTTTCACAGCTGCCAGAGCTATTGGGTATCAGCTGTTTTTATGCAGTCCCCACCAGTTTTGGCTCACTGAAAACATACTCCAGGACCACCACCCAAGACCATGATCCGGATCCAGGTCTTTCAACGCAAGAGCCCTTAGCCTCTGTACAATTGTGTGGCCTCCCCGCAGTTTGCACACTGGGCACTCTGAAGCAGGCATGTGGCAGCCACAGCAGGGCTGCTGCTTCTGCCACTTCCTTGCCCTGGAGGCAGTTTGGCTGGACTGCTTTTCTCCCCCAACTTTAGCTGAATTCTACTAACCTTTCACTTAGTCCTTGTTTCTTATGGCTTGATAATTCTGGAAAGTGCCACAGCTGCCTGAAGTCTCCAGCTGCAGCTCATCCTGGCCACCCTGGGGTCAAGCCATGGTTTCAGGCTGGGCTGGTTTTGGCACCCAGTGTGTTGTGATGAGCCCTTACTGCTGAGCTGCCTTCAGTTGGAGATGTACTTTTCTAAACTTTTTTTGCATTTTGGAGCCCTAAAATTTGTTCAGAGTCATATTTTATGGGTATTGAGGTGATTATATGGGAGCTACAGAATCTTCTTACTTCTATGCTGCCATTTTGGCTCTGCCCCCTTAATTTTTAAATTACTTCTTCCATTAATCTGAGCATTCTATATTTTTATAAATATCTATCTTTTTCACTAAAGTTGTTGTTTTTGTTGTTATATAATTGAGTAAAGTATTTTTGAGTTATTGCCTTCATTTTTAAAATTTATTTTGTAGTGAATTCTCCTTTTTAATTTTTGAAATTAATAATTTTATTTTCCTATCTTTTAAAAATCACAGTAATTATATTTATTAAGTAATTATATTTGTTGCTTCTATGTTTTTTTGCTTTCAATTTTATTAATTTCTTTGATATTCATAATTTTTGTTTTCACCAGAATCTATTGAGTGGGGGGTATATATTGGTTGTCTGTGTTGTTTTTTAATTGTAAATCCAATTCATTTATCTTTCTCTTTTTCTAATGAATTTATGGATATAAATTTTCTTGTAAGGATTGTTTTGATTGCATCTCACAAATTTTGGTATGGCATCTCACTGTTGGAATTATCTTTGAGAACATTGCCTGTATTTTTCATAATTAATTGACTCATTGATCCTGTAGGATTAAGTAGGTATTTAGTACCCCCTTTTAAATTCTTTCTTCACTGACCTTTAATTGAATCTAATAATTCTTACCTTTTAGTCAACAAATGATAGATTTAATATTTCTACTTTTCTGCATTTGTTTGTGAGATTTTATCCCTTAATATATGGTCAGTTTGTTAGTTATTATTCTTATTTAGTAATCATTAGAAATTTCTTATCTAGCTTTTCAGAAATTTTATTTAATCATTTAATTTTTTTTTAGATTTTTTTCCATGTCTAATAAGGGCAAATAAAGGTTCCTAATTATCATAGTTTTACAATATACTCCTCATGGTAAACCATTTATCCTTTCCTTTGAGAATTTAGTTGCTATGCTTTCATTTCATATGCTTTAAATATTTATATCAATTCACTTTATATATTTATGCATAATGTAGTTTCCCTGTTTTTATCTTTTAATCAAGTCTATGTTTTCTGTTGCCTTGTCTTAGATCATAATTATTACTTTGAATATTTGTGTTCTACCTAAGAATAAGAGATTTTGATTTAGCCCCTCATTTCACTTGTGTGAAACTATGTTTCATATATTTTTCTTGTAAATAGCATGTTTCTGGATTTGGATTTTGAATCTGTTCTGCCAGTGTCTTCTATTTTATGAGTGACTTCTAATCATTCATGTTCAGTGTTATGATCATTAATTATGTATTTCTCTCCAACCCACTTTGTACAGTACCCAAACTTTGTCCTTTGCCAATACTTTAATTTTTTTTCTTTTAAGTGGTATTTTCCCCCCAGTTACACATAAAGAACATTTTTAGCATTAATTTTTGCAAGATTTTGAGTTGCAAATTTTTCCTCCCCCTTTCCCTCCCTCCCCTTTTCCTAAAATGGTAGGCAATTTGATATAGGTAATGCATGTACTAACATATAAAACATATTTCCATATTAGTTACAGTTATGAAAGAAGAAACAGATCATAAGAAAAAAGAACATGAAAAAGAATAAAATGAAAAAAGTGTGCTTCCATCTGAATTCAGGGTCCAGTGTTATTTGTCTGGATGCAGATAGCATTTTCCTTTGTGAATCCTTTGTTCTTTTTTGGATTGTCATGTTGTTGAGAACAACTGAGTTATTCATAATTGATCATCTCATAATGTTGCTGATACCATGTACAATGTTTTCTTGGTTCTGCTTATTTCACTTTTCATCAGTTTGTACAAGCCTTTCTTGTCTTTTTTCTTCTGAAATCTGCCTGTTCCTCATTTCTTATTGCACAATAGCATTCCATTCCATTCAAATAGCACAGCTTGTCAAGTCATTCCCTACGTTCCCTAACTGATGGACATTCCCTCAGTTTCTGATATTTTTCCCCCACAAAAAAGTGCTGCTATTAATCTTTTCGCCCATGTAGGTCCTTTCCCCCCTTTATGGGGGGAAAGCCCATTGAATTGAAAGCCCTCTTTGGGATGCAAACCTGGTAGTGATATTGTGTGATCAAGGGGCATAGTTCCAAATTACTCTCAGGAATGGTTGGATCAGTTCAAAACTCCACCAGCAGTTCATTAGTATCAAATTATCCCACATCCTCTCCAGAAGTTATCATTTCCTTTATTGTTGTTGTCATATTAGTCAATCTGATAGATATGTGGTGGTATGACAGTGTTTTTTTAATTTGCATTTCCTCTATTCAAAAGTGATTTAGAATACTTCTTCATATACCTATTGATAGCTTCCATTTCTTCATCTGAAAAATTCTTGTTCATATCCTCTGATCATTTATCAGTTGGGGAACGTCTTGTATCCTTACAAATTTGACTCAGTTCTCCATATATTTGAAAAATGAGGCCTTTATCAGACACTTGCTATAAAGATTGTTTTGAAGCTTTCTGCTTTTCTTCTAATCCTTGTTGCATTTGTTTTGTTTGTGCAAAAGCTTTTTAACGTAATATAAGCAAATTGAGCTATTTTACATTTTGTAATACTCTAACTCTTGTTTGGTCATGAACCTGTAACTCATTTAGGTTCTCCTTTAAGAATTTGGATGTTATACCTTTTGGTGCTTATTTGTTTAGCATTGATATTATTTTATTCTCTATGGTACCTTTTAGCAAGATGTAGTTTCCTTCCTTATCTCTTTTAATTAGGTCTATTTTGCTTTTATTTTGTCTTAGCTCAGGATTGCTACCAATGCTTTTAATTTTTACTTCAGCTGAAGCATAACAGATTCTGCTCTAGTCCCTTACCTTTACTCTGTGTCTCTCTGCTTCAAATGTGTTTCTCATAAACAACATATTGTACTGTTCTTGTTTTTTATCTTCTCTCCTATCAGTTTCTTTTTTATGGGAGATTACATCACAGTCACATTCACAGTTATGATTTCTAAGTCTATATTTCCTTCCATCCCACTTTTCCCCTGTTTGTCCTCTCTCTCCTTTTAACCTTTTTCTCCTTGACCACCTCCCCTGGTTGGTCCTCCATTTTTCAGTCCCCACCCTACCATTATTTAATCTCCTCCTTCCCCATCAGGGAAGGCAGATTTCTAGATGCCACTGATTATATTTATTGTTCCCTCTCTGAGCCAATAATGATGAGAGTAAGGTCCAAGTGATGCCCACCACCTACCCTCCCATTTTTCCCTCCTCTCTAATATGTGTTTTGTACCTCTTCCTGTGAAATAATTTACCCCATACTTCCTTTTGTACCCAGTGTACTCCTCTTTTTCATTCCTTAATTATTTTTGTGTCATTCCCTAAAATTCACTGTATACCCTCTGTGTATGTATATTCCTTCTAGTTGTACTATTAGTGATATAGTTTTTGAGAATTACAAGTATCATTTGCCCATGTAAGGATGTAAACATTTCATCTCCATTGAATCCCTGATGTTTCTTTTTTTCCCTTTTCTTCTTTTTAGCCTTTTCTTGGGTCTTGATGTTGGGTATCATTTTTTTTGTTCAATTCTGATCTTCTTATTAAAGCCTGAAATCCTTCTATTTCATTGAATAAAAATTTATTCCCCTTGGAGCATTATGTTTTATTTGATCAGGTAAGTGATTTTTGGTGGTAGTCCTATCTCCTTTGCCTTCCTACATATCATGTTCCATGAACTCCAATCCTTTAATGTTATAGCTGCTAGATCCTGAATCTTATTAGTCCAGGCAGATAGAGACAAGAAGTCTTATAGCTAATTTTCTGATTTTCCCTGATTGTGATTCCACTACATTTGAATTGTTTCTTTCTGGACACTTGCAGCATTTTTATCTTGACCTGGTAGTTCTGATATTTGGCTATAATGTTCCTTGAATATTTTATTTTTATTTTATTTTGGTATCCCTTTCCTGAGGTGATCAAAGAATCAGGTGGTTCTTTCAATGCCTAATCTTCCCTCTGATTCCAGGATATCAGGATAGTTTTCCTTGATAATTTCTCAAAAGATGCTGTCCACATCCTCCTTTTCATTAAGGCTTTCACGTAGTCCAATGATTCTGACCATCAACACATTACAAAGGAGAGAGTGATGAGAGAAAACCATGCTTAGCACCAGGGCTGTCTGATTCATATGGTATGTTCGCCTTCTGTTTTCTTCACCTCACTAATACTCCAATCACAGCTTCTACATTGTCCTTCTCTTTCAAATCCCTCTTCTGTCTCCTCTATCTGAGGTTAGGGGTTGTTTTACTTATGACTAATTCTTCCTTGACTCTATTATCTGTCTTATTACCTGTCTTTTCTTCCTGTTAGTCATTTTTCCTGTTGAATTGAATGTATTTTTACACTAGACTATGTATATATTCTATCTTCCTTTGAATAGTTCACATGAAAGTGGATTCCAGATAACACCCACTTTCCCTCTACTTTCCTTCATATTTGTGTGTGTTTGTATATGTATATATAGGTATATATACATATATACTTAAATATTACATGCACACAAATAAAAAATTGCTGATCCTCAAAATTCCCTCCCCTCCTCTCCTCTCCCTCCTTTCCCCTCTCCTTCCTTCTCTCCTCTCCCCCCTCCTCCACTTCCATCCCTACCCTTCCTTTTCCCTGACTTTCCACTTTAGTGTTTCTTTTGGGAGGCGATAGATTGATTCTTGCTATCTTAGCTTTGCCCTCTGTTTCTAATAGGTCCACATACACATGCACACAAATAGACCAGAAATTCCCAGACAGTAAGGTAAGAGAATAATAGCAAAGTTAATACCACTGAAGTCAAACAAGACCTAATTATCAGAGTACAACCAAAGGAAAAAAAAACAGAAAGAATAGCCAGCAGGGTTCCCTGAGTGGACCAAGCAAAGCATAGAACTCCAACAAGGAAACCCCCCAAGTGGTTGGAAACCCATGCTGATACCCCAGGAGCAGTTTTGATTAGTGTTAGTGAAGCTTCTGTGTTATGATATGGCTCCAAGATCCTTATTCTGAGAGATCCTAGAAGGCCTTTAAGAACCATCACTCAACCTCAAAGGTCCAGGGATATCTAAACCTAGGAGATAGAGGCTAGTAAAGAAACCCAGATACACAGGTCTGGCCAAGCAGTTTATTACTCCACCCTAAAGCTCAGCACAAGGTGAATCTGGCCTAGGCACAATGCCATAATTCAGCAACTAGAACTGGAGAAATATCCAACCACCATCAAAAAATATAGCAAGTCTAGAGAAATGTAGGAGTAACTCTCTAATATCTTTAAGTAAATCCTTAAAGAAAAAAAAAGAATTTTCCACATGGACTAGAAGAATATTTATAAGAAATGAAGCAAGAGGGAAAAAAGGAAACAAAATCTCTTGAGGCAAGAATTGGAAACTGAATCAATAGTTTGGAGGGAGACTTGGTAAACATTGCTTAAGAAATGAACTCCCTAAAAACTAGAATAGACTAAACAAGAATTAATGACTTCATCATAGAGCAAAAAAAAATCATCAAAAGATGGAAACAATTGAGGAAATTATTAAAATATTTGATTTCTAAATAAATTACTTAGAAAGCGGAACAGTTTAAGAAAGCCATGATTTAAAAAAAATTCAGGACTCTATATATTTCAAGAAGTCTTAACTGAAAACTTCTTAGATCTTTTAGAATCTAAAGCAAAGCCCCTCAAAGGAACTCTAAAAGGAAAAGTTCTAGAATAGAAATCTTTCCCAATCTACCAATATCTATATTTATCTATGTTCATATCTGTATGTATGCATACATTTGTGGGGCATACACACACACACACACACACACACATATATATATATACACACACAAACTTCAAGTATCCAGAAAGAAGCTATTCACATACAAAGAGAATATAGTTGTTTCTCCTACATCATGAACTTCCCCATAGTGGTTTTATTATATTGCAGGTCACCATAAGAAATTAAATGGGAATTTTGGGGGAGTTTAGAAGAAGCCACAGATGATATGCAAAGATTAACAGATGATCCAGAGCCTATGGTAAAATACTTACTCCAAATTTTATAATAAGGTACTGGAATAAAAGAAAAAGGAAAAAAATCACACATCTTTTCTGATTTGAAGGGAGGACAAAAAAATTTTACATGGATTTTCCTGATCATGGGGGTGCCATGACCTTAACTTCCATGATGTGGAAGGGATAGTTATAGTTGAAATGACAAAAGCTTGTACAAAATATTAAGGGAGATCTTGAAATAAACTGTTCCAAAAGGGAAAGAAGCATAGATTTACAAGCAAAAACGATATTTTGAGCAAAATTGAATATAATCTACAGGGGGGAAAAATGGGTCTTTAATGGAATACAGGACTCTCACAAAAAGACCAGAGCAGAGTAGAACTTTGAAATACAAATACAAGAATCCACAGAAATCAAGAAAATAAATCTACTTGAATAATTGGGAGGGAGCTATGATAATGTAGTGTTAACATTCAAAAAGGTAAAGAGAAACAAATATATCCCTTTAGACACTTAATACCTTAAAAATACATTTGGGGCTTAAAAAAGAAAAAAAACAACAGAAGTCTTGGTAATAGTTTGGTTCTATTATGAGGTTTAAAAAAGGAAAAGAGAAGAGAGATATACAAGTGAATATACTAGTATAAAAAGGAGGGAGAAGGGGATAGAACTGGCTATTTCTCTTAATTGCAGTGAGTGGGAAGAGTATATCAACATAGAAGAAAGGGTGGGGAGGGGAACAGAAATACCAGCCCACTCTACTGAAATTAACATGTGAAGTTTGAACTGAAGCAGTTAGACAGACAAACAGACAGACAGACAGACACACACCCCCCTAGAAAAATACACACAAAGTCCAGTATAAAAATACATCAGTCTCAACAGGAAAACAGGGGAATGGAGGAAGTTGAGGTGACATGTTAGAAACACCACTGGGATACCAGCTGGGGTGGGAATTATCTCAAGCCAAGTGAACTTTCTTATCATTAAGGAAGGAAGAGAAAGGGAAATGGAAAAGGGAAGGGAAGGTAAAGGATTTCAAGGAGATTATGTTCCACTGAGGGAATAAAAATATAAAGAAAAAATGTGCACATGATAATTTGAGGACAGAGAGAGAAATAACAACTAAGGCAATCACGGAAGGATTCCCATTATGAAATAGCACATGAACTAACCTTTGGAGAAAATTAGGGACTCTAAGAACCAAGATAGGGAGAACAAGCAGACCAGAGGCAGGAGACAGACTGTATGAAAGCACAGAAACAGGAGTGAAATAGATTATTTTGGCAAGGATGGATGGATTGGAGGGAAGAGAGACTAAAAGTATGGAGTCCAAATAGAAAGCTGATCTAATAAGTCTAGGCAAATAGAGATGAGAAGTCTTATAGCCAATTTTCTTTTTTTTTTCATTTTTAAAAACTCCAAACACCCCCAAAATGTTATTTCCGCATACATGGCAAAACATAAAAAGATAATTGTTTATAAAACCAGAAATCTTCATTTTGTTCTACCTGATTTTTTTCATAGTGTATAATAAATCCCAATATTCCTTTCAAAAGTACCTTGCTTTTTGTGTTTCCTTTTGAACTTATTTCAATTCTCTTTTTCTATATCCTAAATAATTTTTTCAATGATCTTTTGGCATCAATATTGCTAATTTCAGCCTCTCTTTCTGAATCCCACAAATTCAAATAACAAAATGAAAAAAAAAAAACCTTTTTATTTTTAAAACAAATTTGTATACTCAATCAAAGTCCAGGCACACAGTGGCCACAGCAAAAGAATGTTTCTGCACCTTAAAACAATCATCTTTCTGTCAGGAGGTAGATGACATTTTTAGTTATAGTTCCTCTGGAGACATAAATTGTTTTGGCTTGTTTTTTATAGTGTTTTGGTGGTATCTGAATTGCCTGTAAAACATGTAAGCCATACCTGGAGATACGAATTCACAACAGGTTCTCTTTGCACCAGCAATTTAGCAATGGCTAAAAAAGACGATATATCTTAGACTTCATGAATAACTACATTCATTTATTATGTAAATAATAAATATTTTTATGAATTTATTTATAAATTGTTCTCTTCTCTTCTCTTCTCTTTACGACTTTCTACCTACCAAAAACTTCTGCATTCATTTCTTTCACTATTCCTTAATACAAAATAACATTACCTTGCATCCATTATATATACTACAATTTCTTCAGGCATCCTTCAATTGATAGGCATCTCCTCAGAGAAATAAGTACACAGGAATGTACAATGAAGAGCTAAGTAGAAGGTGAGGAAGCACCCAAATTCAGGTAGTACTACAGATGGTGAAGCAAGGTAGAGATCATTGCCAGCTGAAGTGACTGATATCAGCTTCATGGAAGGAGCGATATTTGAGAGTGAAGGAGGACTGGGTCAGCACAGCTAAACAGAATCTCAGTCCCTTCAAAAATGTGCACAGCTTATGGAATGTGTCTAATAAATCTAAGTGTTCCAAATTGAGAAACTGAACACATTACTCCAGGTGTTGTCTGACTAGCAGAGACTATGAGATGATTATTTCTCCTCATCCTAAACTCTATATATTTATTCATGAAGCCTAAAATGACAACAGGCAGATAGGTAGTGAAGTGGATTGAGTGCTAGGCCTGAAGTCAGTGAGACTCATCTCCATGAGTTCAAATCCGGCCTCAGACACTTACTAGCTGTGTGACCCTGGGCAAGTCACTTCACCCTGTTTGCCTCACTTTCCTCAACTGTAAAATGAGCTGGCAAAGGAAATGACAAACCACTCAAATGTCTCTGCCAAGAAAAACCCACATAGAGTCATGAGAGTAGGACATGACTGAAGAACAAAATAACATCTGTTTAGCAGTTTCACTACAATGCTGGTGCAAGGGCAACCCTGTTGTGAATTCAGACTTCTAGGTATTTATGACACATCTAAAATATTAAATCAGATCCTCTCTGGACTTTTCTAATTCCTTTTAGAACTGACAGGGAAAATTGTACATTTGTTCTGGGTAAACTAAATCTTGTTTTCAATCCCTTATTTCATTAGGAAAAAAATAAATATTAATTGTTGCCTATGACATTGTGTATCCCACTCAGCTTTGTTTTGTCTCATATCCCTGCAATGCTTTCCCCCTTGATCTTTTCCTTTTTCAGTTTCTCTGGTTTCTTTAAAGTCTCAGCTAAATGCCACTTTCTTCAAGAGTCCTCCCTTCCATCTCCACACCAATCCCTCACAGTTGCTAGAATCTTCCCTTCTCAGATTGCCTTGCATATCTATGTCTCGTGTGTACTTAAGGTATTTATATACATGCCATCTCCTCTATTAAGATTTAAGCCCATTCTGATACACGTCTCTGAAGAGACTGATTTGAATTTCAAAGGATGAATAGAGGCCTTCGGGAAAATTCATAAAATTCTCAAATATTTTTGCCAGGATGAAACTATTTATAACTGTGCTGTGTAAGCCAAATGTGAGGTAAAGAAAGTTATATCATGCTAGCATATAATTTTTTTGGAAAATAATTCCCCCCAAATATGATTCCTTTTGAAAAGTTTTAATGTATATTTTCAACTAAAATCTATATTTTCTTAAATACAGAATTACTATACTTAATTTTAAAATTTGAGTTGAATTTTAAAGATAAAATACCAATCTAGCTTTTTCCCCCTCATTATTTATTATGAAATATTGGTGCCCATTTTAATTGGTTCATTTTGAGCAGATTTTTAAAAATACTAATTATCTATGGATAATAAAGACACTGTTTTTCATAGAAAATAATAATATGAAACATCGATATGTAGGATTTATGAAGGGAAGGAAATTTGGAGAAATTCTAGCCCAATTTTCTCATTCTATAGATCAGAAAACTGAGGCACAGAGAAATTCCCTGACTTTCCCACAGTCACATAGATAATAGCCAAACTGTGAATTGAATTTATGTCTTCTGCTTTTAAATCTAATTCTCTTTATACTATGCTGGAATATGTGATTTGTTGTTATTCAGTTGTTTTAATTGTGTCTGATTCTTCATGACCTCATTTGGAATTTTCTTAGCAAAGATATTGAAATGGATTGTCATTTCCTTCTCTTGCTCATTTTACTGATGAGGAAACTGAGGCAAAGAGGGCTAAGTGACTTGCCTATGGCACACAGCTGGTAAATGTCTGAGACTGGATTTGGGCACAGGAAGATGAGTCTTCCTAACTCCAGACTTGGTATGCTATCCACTGTACTATCCAGTTGCTTCAGCCTACCTTATTTGGAACTGATTGAAAGTTGGTGATTATATTTAAAGTTTTCCTTTCATTTCAAATTTCAGATTAGTAGTTTAAGTAAGTTTGATTTTGTAGAAAAAGTAAGAGGTAGTAGTCTTCTCTCCCTATGAAGATTATGAGGTTCATTGAAGGAAAAGAGAGAGAGAGAGGGAGAGAGAGAAAGGAGCCTGAAACCCTAGATATGAAAGAGGAAGGTTGAAGAAGGATTGTTGATAAATTGGCCCCTGCTCTGCCACAGGCAAGTAGTTGCTCATACCTTTAATTTAACTTTTAGGCTATCTTGGCTGAACAATTTCTTTAGAGAAAGCCCTGCCATAGGAGTAATTTCTCTGTCCTAGTAGAAAGAAAAAAAAATAAAAAATATGAGTCATGTAGAGGAGAATTTATGTGAATAAAATATTTTTCTTTCTTTTCTTCTAAAAGGATTATAGAGAGGTACCATGTACAGAGGGGAAGACACATTGGAGTAAATAAGGTATAGTTAATTGTCTTGGATCCAAGGACTAGCCAAACAGTCATGAGTACAAGTGTACATTAGCCTTGATAATATCTAAATCACTGAGAAATCAAATTCAATTGATAATCTCAGGGAAATGAAGCCAACTAGAGTCACTGTAGGGAAATAAAGTTTAATTAAATGCCGTATTAAAGTTAACATGTACTCTACTGAAAATCTGTCTCTGAATAAATGCCACACAACATTTGCTCCTGGCTATGTTCAAACACTTTATTTTTGAAAGTAGACTTGTTAACCTGGAAAGATTCTGGGTGGGATAAAATGAAAGTTTGTGACTTCTTGGCTTCTTTGAGTTCTTTACATGTTAAATGTAATACTGTAATGTTAATGAAATCAGAAGATCTTCCATGCCCCTTTCTATTGGCACCTACTGAAGGCACTTGGCACCTCAAAGGCTTAGCTCCTTACTTCCAGTTAACTCCTTAGGAGTAATCACAGCTGGAGTTGAGAGGAGAG
>JAQQSW010010102.1:0-13076 GCA_028646575.1 Pseudocheirus occidentalis | reverse complement strand
GGTTAAGTGACTTGCCCAAGGTCACACGGCTAGTTTTTTGTGTTAAGTGTCTGAGGCCGGATTTGAACTCAGGTACTCCTGACTCCAGGGCCGGTGCTCTATTCACTGTGCCACCTAGCCGCCCCTTATAAATATAATTGAAATGATCTTCCTCCGTTGGATCATGATCATATTAAGCTGTCTGTGGGTTTTAAAAAAAATCCTTCACTTTTTGGGTAGTTTTGTGAGCCAATACCACTTATAATATTCTACGATCCTTCCCCACAAAGCATTTTTTTAAAAAGCTTGTGTTGTAAACCATTTCGTCTTTGGTAGGTGTTTTTTCAGTTGAAAAAGAGATGAAACATTAATTAGCTGAGGTGATTTATCATCTCAGTTTTGTGATTATGGAAACTGTTTTAAAATAATAAAGCTCCCGTTAGAAATGACTTTATTTATTTTTTATTTTAACCCACTTCCTATTTATTTTTTCTTTGTGAGTAGCTTATTTAAATAGATTTTGCTGATACTGTTATAATTTCTTTTAGTCTTAATTTGATGTTCATTTTGAGCCTACTTTAATCAGTGATTTGCTTGCAAAAATAGTTTAGTATAAAATGACTCTCATATCAGCAACTGGTCAAAATTGTGTCTGATAAAATATAGTCAATTCTATTTTTGTGACTTTTGGTGCCTGCCATGTCCTGCACCTTCCAATTGTACTCTGTAAGAATATAGTCGTGAGATGTCTACATGAAGCTTCTGAGTAATATAGACATTTTTGGTTGCTTTCATTTATCAAATTTAAACTATTCTTTTCAATATTTTTTTCTGTCAGGCCCAATGCTCACCATAGATTTGTTGTAATCATGTAACAATGTATATATTAACTTCATTTTGAATAGATGATTTGATTTGACATAGAATTTCTCTACATTCTGTAGTCAATGCTAAAGTTTAAAACTCAATTCCCTTCTCAATCATCTCCTTATCTAAACCCATCATGAAGACTGCAAAGAGAAATGACCAAAGATCTCACTGACAGATTTTTCTCATTGCCATTAGTGCTTGATATCAAGGCCAACTTTATGATTTTTTTTGATAGAGTGGGGAGTAGAAAGGGTGCTGTTTATAAATAGTTTATTGAACAGAAAATTAAATAAGCCATTGAATTTGAATAGGGATAATTGATTTAAAAGGGATAACATTCATTTGAAATGAGAGAAGAGTTTATTTATACTTAGACTTCATTAATTAAAAAATGACCATCAATTCAGTGTGTAAATCCTGGCATTTAAGAGTTGAGATGAGCTAGAATTTGATTAAATTTATTTGTAATGAACTTGGATATAAAAGTGAGTTCATCTGGAATGTGGAGTCATTTGGTCAAGTGTTAGATTTTTTTAAAAAAATTTAATTCATTAAGCAAGCAAAAATTATGACTGTGTATTCAAATGTATTAATTTTTTATGTTTTGGAAAGTGAAATATTGATTAGTCTAAGGGCTCTGAATTTCATGTCAAAAATTGATTGCTGTTTACAGTTATTTAACTTTAGTAGTTAAAGATGATAGTTCAAAATAAAATGCATATATACATTATAACTATTTTCTGATACAGTGGAGAATACACATAATAATTGGATCTTGGCATATACTTGGATCCCAGGATTTACCAGTACTGAAATTTTGTCATTCACCCTATGCCAGTCCATCTCCTTCCCACATTTTCCCCCTCATGAGATAGTGACACTAAGTTCTGTATCTCTAGAGATTTTATTCTCCCTATTGTCCACCCTCTCTCAACAATTAAACAACTCAGCTTTGGTATCCTGCCCTGGAATTTGTTTGTTTTGATTACTTGAAGTGGATAAGTGACTGAAAATTCACAAGCCATTTTATCAAGAAAGCCCAGACCATTTCAGATCCAATTCAACAATCCACCAACACACAGAATGGGCACATTTCTATTTTCCACAACTCTACCATTTCCACATTTTTCTCTTGCTTTCTAAACAAAATAACTATTGCTATTGCAACTAAAACTGGTACATCAATCTATTTCCCTAACGTTCCACTCATGACCCCTGTTCTCTCCTAGATTGAAACTCACTATCCTGGACACTGCTTCTCAGTAAAATCATATGCCCCATTAGTATTGTGTGCTCCCACTGTGCATGGGACCCTCTCTCTCGTTGACTTGCATTTTTGTGTCCATAGTGCCTGTCACACATTGTCTCACTATATATCTACCTAGCTAGCTAGCTATAGAGAGAGACTTCGGATGGGAAATACCGAATATAGTATGGTATAAACTAATCTATGTTGTAATAACTATTCCACAATAAAGTCCTGATGAAATTCAGCAGAAGAATTTGAAATAGAGATAGTCATGAAATCACCAGACCATAAATCTAGAGCTTGAAGGGGATGAAAAGAAGCCCATCTCATCTTCCTACTTTCCTTGACATTTAATAGATGAGGATATTTAGGCCCAGGGATCTTCTGTGACTTACCGATGTCACACAGTCAGTCAGAGAAACAGTTTGTACCCAAGACTTCAGTTTCCAGAGGCAATGCTCTTTTTTTACTATATCTTACATAGGAATTATTATTTTTTTTATTTTTCTACTCCCACCCCATTTTTCTTGGTTGCAAAAAATGCCAGAACCTACTAAGGTGATAAACCGCCTAATCAGGTGACATATATGCTGTTCATGAAACCTGCATTTGTCATAAAAACTTGCCTCTTTAGGTCTTTTGGTACTATCCTTGCAAGAATTTTGGGGTTAATATGTCTTGCCTACAGACCATAAGTGGCACAGTAGATAAAGTTAAGCCTGGAGTCAGGAAGACCAGAGTTTGGCTTCAGATACTTATTAACTCTGTGTCCCTGAGCAAGTCACTTAACCTCTGTCTGTCTCAGTTTCTTCAACTCTAAAATAGGTTAATAGCAGCTCCTACCGTGCAGCATTGTTGTGAAGATAAATGAGATAATATTAGTGAAGTGCTTAGCACAGTGCCTGGAATATATTAGGTGCTTAATAAATGTTTATTTTTTCCCCTTTCTACACTTTTAAGTGTGGACAAGGAATGATTTGAAGGATGTGTATCAAGAGATAGCAAACATCTCAGATATGACATCACTGAATCACAGTAGCTTAGATATTCTTTCACACACATTGAGAAATAGAACAAATTGCACTTTTAAAAGTAGTATTTTTGCACTTCATAACTCTGTAGCGGATGATTTCTCAGCACTTGTTTTATGGAGGACAGATTATGATGCTATTACTTTATGAATACTTTTGAATAAAATGAATTGCTCATGGAGAAAATGTTTGTTTTGGTTTTAGGGAGCTTAGGCTTGGGTAATTATTTTTGAGAAATTTGTGAATATCAACAAGAAGACATTTCCTTTAGGCTCATTTGCAAACAAGTTAAGTTGTGTGCCTATGATAATCAAAAAACTGAAACACATGATGCATTTAAGAATATAACCAAAAAAAATCAAAGAATATTCAGTGCCCTCTAATGGAAAGAGTATCTGCTTTGTGTGGAAACAGGTTATAGTCCTGGATTGGTCCCTGGGTATGTGATTAGAATATGATTACTTTACATTATTCAGTTCTTCATACATATAAATTGGTTAAAATATAATGCATCATTTTATTTAAATCAGTATTTATGCCCTTAATAGACTGAACTTATAAAAACCCACTGCAATATATCATAGAGCAGGTGAGCACATTCTTATAAGTTTAATATGAAATTAAAATGAAAAATACTTAGAGGGAATGGTAAAATTGAATGTGAGATTTTATAATATTCCATTCAAATAAAAGCAGCTATGATAAAATTACTCTGGAATATTGCTATCATTGCTTTCATGGGGCAACTAGGTGGTCCAGTGGATAGAATGCCAGGCCTAAAGTCAGGAAAACATGAATTCAAATTTTGCCCCAGATACTTAGTAACTGTGTGTCCCTGGGCAAGTCACTTACCCCTTTTGCCTCAGTTTCCTCATCTATAAAATGAGCTGGAAAAGGAAATGGCAAACCATTCTAGTATTTATCTTTGCTAAGAAAACCTCAAATGGCATCATGAAGAGTTGGACATGAGTGAAACAACTGAATAACAATTCATATCATAGTATTCATACTAGTTTGTTGTTTGGAATAAATTTGCTCCATTTTAATAAAGGTATCTTGTGATAAGTTTCCCTTATAATAAGTTACCTTGAATAAGTCTATATCTAAACCCGGTTGGATGGGATCTAAGATAGAGCCACCTTATTCCAAATGAGAACTCATAGATACTAGCTCCACAGAGGTCTTAAAGAAGAGAGTGGATAATGACTTGTCAGATATTTTATAGCTGAGAATTCTCTTATGTCTGAGTGAGATTTGATGAGGTGCCTTCCAGTTATCAAATGCTGTGACTGTATTTTCCATGTTAATCTCTTGCAAGTTTAGCAGAATGTTAGGTGATCAGTAGGTATTTGGTATTGCTTTTGACTTAATAAATTAGATAGCATTTACTATGTGCAAAGCCCTGTGCCAAGCACTTTTTACAAATATTATCTTTAGTTGATCTCACAACAACCCTACAAAGCAGGTGCTATTATCCCATTTTACAATTGAAAAAACTAAAGCAAAAAGAGGTTAGGTGACTTACTCATGGTCAGATAGCTAGCAAGCATCCAAAGTCAGATTAAAATTCAGGTCTTCTTGACCCTAGGACTGGTGCTTTATCCAGTGAGCCATTATTATAACCTTGAGTGGCAGAATGGATGTGTTCATATTCTTACCTGTTTAGGAGAATTCTCTATCCTGGATGTTCATGTCCTGAATATATTTAAGGATGGTGCAATTGATAATTATCACAAAACCTTCAACCATTCCTCTCAGTTTTCTTCTATTTCATTTATATCAGTGCAACACTTAGATGGGTCACCTCCCTGATTTCCTTCATTTTTACTAGACGATGGGCCCAAGTCCTTTTGTAATCAAATTTTTTTTCAAAAATATTCATTTTGCCATTGAAAATTTTTTAATTGGCATTTATTTATTTTTTCTTCCTTCCCTCCTTCCCCTGCAAGCAGTGAGAAAAAGAAAACTTTGTGGTGAATATTTGTGATCAGTAAAACAAACAAAAAAAACACCAAAAAACTCCACATTGGCTCTATGCAAAATTAGATTTCATTCTTCATTATGACCTCTCAGTCAGGACCTGGGTACATTCTTCATCATTAATCCTCTTGACCTATCATTGTTCACTGAAGTGATGCAAATTCAAAAGTCTTTCAAATTTGTTTGGTTCTATAATTTTCTGGTTATAGTATAAATGGTTCTTGAAGTTCTACTCATTCCATTGCATCAGTTTTTACAAATCTTCCTAGGATTCTCTAAAACTGTCCCTTCATTTTTTAAGGAGTATTCTGTTCCATTCCCATTCTATAATTTGGTCAGCCATTTGTCATTTGATAAGCACCCCTTTAGTTTTCCATTCTTTGCCACCACAAAAAGAGCTTCTATAAATATATTGGCACTTGTGGATCCTTATCCTCTCTTTGATCTCCTTTGAATATACACCTAAGAAATAGTATTACTTGGTCAAAGGATATGCTCAGTTTCATAACTTTAGGAGCAGAGTTGCCAGTTCCTTTATAAAATGTCTTCTAAATATTATATTTCTCCAACTATTTGGTACAACACTATTCATATAATAGGTACTTGATTAGTATTTGCTGGATTAATGATTAAATAAAAATGCTTCTTTAATATTTATCTTTACATGGTTACTGATGTATTTTAATAACAAATATTTTTAATGTTAATTCATACAACAGTCATTAATTAAATTCCTATTGTATGCATATCACTGTGCTATATACTAGGGAAGGCATCAAATGAAAGGAGACATAGTCTTGGCCCTCTTTCAGCTTATAGTCTAGTACATGAATAAGACAGAAACACAGAAAGCAGAAGACACTTTCCATGATAAGGGCATTAAAGGACAAATCAAAGTATTGTATAAAATTCAAGAAAGAAGGAATTTACAAGCACAGATTTCAGTTGTATAGTACTATAAAAAACAAAATATGGGGAAATTGAAAAACAGAACAAAATGCCCCCTCAAAAAGAGAATCACTTATGCATTTACTTATTTACATTTTTCAAAAATCTTGGAACTATGAATGATGATATTTTTGATATGTCATTATTGGATATTCTCATACATGTGAAACTGTTAACTGATGTATTGGTTTCAGGGAGCAGTATAAAGCTATGACCCAAATAAATTGTTACTGATTACTCTTTAGCATTTCTATGTAATTTCAAGGACAAGTTTTAAACATGTTAAATATTGATTCACTTATTAATACCTCCAAATAAATACATTTTAAAACATAGGGAAATGAATGGCAGATTGAAATATGACAATTGCATGTGCAAGAGATAGGCAACATCGTGTTTAGAACTGCTGACATAAAATTTGGTTTTCTAAGGAAAAGAAAATAGGAAAATGCTTTCCACTTCATTGCTCAGTCTCTTCCTGTTTGATACAAATTGGATGTAAATTAGTGAATTGGCTGTAAACACAATTTGAGTGGTGAGTAAAATTGATGGTCTACCTTTTAGGTCCCATGAAATTGTTTTGCTTGCCTGATAAAATGGTAACAAGAGATATAAAGAGATTGCTTTAACATGTCTAATGAATTATTTACATGAAGAATGGCTCTGCCTTAAGAGGCTGTGCTCTAAATGCTAACATTTATGTTCAACATGTATGTGAAATCATATCTTGGCTATGACTATTAGTTGATTCAGCAGACTTAATGGATTCTTTAGAGAAAATTGTTGTAAGAGAAAAATATTAACTTATCCTCAATAAGTGATTTAGGGAAGCCATTTAAAATATTTAAAATCTTGGTGTACTCTTTCTGTCTTATCTTAGTATTTTTTGATCCCTATAATCTTACTCATTTGTCATTGCTAGATCAGATCTCATAATAATAGGGGACTTAATGACCATATCCTGAATATATTTCAAAGTAAATATTTATGTTTTGATTAAAAAACCTACCTGCAATGATATGAATGCAAAATAGACACTATTCAAGAGTGATTCTATTTTGTGGATGAAATGTTCTAGGTATAAGCATAAATTTGATATTTTTCTAATTAAACTTGATTCAAGAGCTAGCACTGATCCCTGTTTAAGGAGAATATATTTTTAAAATGCCCTTATGTATATTTAATGCTACTGCAAAGAATATCATACATTCTGAAGTCAAGTATCATTGAGTAATGGATGTTGTTCGACCGTTTCATTTGTGTCTGACTCTTCATGGCTCCATATGGGGTTTTCTTGACAAAGGTACGGGAATGGCTTGCCATTTCTTACTCCAGTGGTTGAAGGCAAGCAGAAGTTAAATGACTTGCCCAGGGTCAAAGCTAGTAAGTGTGTGAGGTCTTAATGATGCCAGGTCCAGGATTCTATCCACTGAGCCACCTAAATGACCACAGTAGAGGATAGAATACTGTAATTTAAATCAGGAGGATCTAGGTTCAAATTCAGTATCACAAACTGTATGGTACTGGCCATGTCACTTAACTTCCTTAAGACCTCAGTCAGTATCCTTATCTGGAATATGTGAAGGTGTGGATTGATGATCTCTAGGGTTTTTTCCATCTTTATAGCTGTGAAACTATTATCCTATGAATCTTGTCAATGGTTCATTTAAAGTTATGTCATACATCTGTGAGAGGAAAGATAACATAGTGGATAAAAATAAACTGTTCTGGGAGGAAGGAAAATCTGAATTCAAGTCGTTATCTAACATATAAGTTGTGTGAACATCTAGTCATTTAAGACTCACTGTTTCAGACATGTATCCAAGTCTATGAGTTACAGGCCAACTGCTGTTCTGCATCTTTAGGAGATGCCACATTAAAATAATAAATTATGGAAACAGATTTAGCAATGGAAATGTCCATATTGATTGTTCGACTCAATACAGCAAACCATTTGATGGCTTAGAAAACCAGAGCCCAGGAAGGTTAAGAGATGAATCCAGGGTTGTATAGATTTTAAGTGACAGAGCTGGCATTTGGACACAGATTCTGACTGCACCCTCACCTTTCTATTATATATATATATATATATATTTTTTTTAAAAGCTCTAAATTCAGGGTCCATTAAAGGCTCATCCTTGACTTGGCCATTCTCTTTACTGTCCATCATCTTCTCCTTGACACTCTCTTCATCCTAGATTTTTGTAATTTTATTATTCCTTGGTTTCCCTGCTACCCATGTGATTGCCCCTTCTCAGTCTCCTTGGTAGTATCATCAGTCAAGTTGCATCTGGTAGCAGTGAGTATGTCACAAGACTCTGTCTTGGATATTTTTTTCTTCACTTGCTGATCTTTTTAGCTCCCATGGATTCAGTGATCATTTCTATACTAATAATTCTCAGACTGACTTATCCAGTCCTAACCTCTCTCAGGTCCTCCTGACTCTAGGGCCAGTGCTCTACTCACTGCTCTACCTAGTTGCCCCTGTTGATTTTATCTTCATAACACTTGTTGCATGTGACCTTTTCCCTACTCAGAGTGTGCAGGTACCTTGTGCAGGCCCACATCACCTCATGCCTCTATTAAAACAGAGCCTGCCTCAAATCGCTCCTCACTCTCTGCCATTCTCCACCCAGTTGTCAAAAGGATCTTTCTAAAGCCACAGGTTTGACCATGTCATATCCTTATTCAATGAATCCCAGTGGTTCCTTATCTTTAGGATAAAATATATAATACTTTTTTTTCCTCTTTCGAAGTTCTTCATTACCTTCTCCCCACCACCACCTTCCTGGTTTTATACTTTGTACCTTACACTCAACTCAATGATCTAGTGACATTGGCCTCCATGCTATACCTTGAACAAGATACTCTATCACCAGGTTTCAGGCATCCTTACTGCTTTCTCCCTCCCTACCTCCCATGCTTGGAATGATCTCCCTCCTCATTTCTGCCTTCTGGGACTTCCAAGAAGTCCCAGCTAAAACCTCGTCATCCACAAGAAGCTTTTCTCAACTTCTCTTAATTCTAGTGATTTCTTTCTGTTGATTTTGTTCCCATTTTTCCTGAATATAGCTTGTATCTAAATAGTTATTTGCATCTAGTCTCCTTCTTTAGATGATGAGCTCCTTGAGGGAGAAGGACTGTCCCTTTTACCTTTCTTTATATCTCTGTGCTTTGTATCTGCAATGCTTACCAAGATGCCTGACACAGAGTAGGCCCTTAATAAATGTTTACTGACATGCTATGTGTATCTTCTGTGCTTACTAAATAATTGCTGTTTACTCATTTTTCAGTCATATCTGACTCTTCATGGTCCTGTTTGGGGTTTTCTTGCCAACAATACTGGAGTGGTTTGCCATTTCCTACTCCAGCTTATTTTACAAATGAGGAAACTGAGGTAAACAGGATTAAGTGACCAGCCAGTAAATGTGTATTGATGACAGATTTGAACTCAGGAAGAGGGGGTCTTCTGATAATAGGCCTGGTGCTTTTAAAATATTTCACTTTAAAAATAGAAAAATTACATTTGATATAGATCCACAAATAACAGGTAAATTTTGTTTTCCTGCCATTAATGTTATTTTTCAATTATACTGAGGCTAAACTTATTATAATTATATGTTACACATCCTTTCCATGACATATTCTAAAATAGATTGTTCAAAAGTTTTAGTATGATTTTAGTATGTGATCAGATATTTCTCTTGACTTTCTACCTTTCTCCTGTCAAAGGGAAAGGGGAAAAAGGTCATTTTAAATGAATTAATTGATTTTGCATAATCTGAAATATCAGTAAATCCTCTTTATTTGGCTTTTTTTTAAAGCATTGTCTGTAATAACTTTATCACTCATCTTTATGTATTTTATCTTAGCTTTACTAGTAGATTTGAACAAGGCATTCCATGCATGCTTAGAATATCTTATTCTCTTATAGATAAACAGCATTCTGTTGCCAAAAGTAAAATAGAACATTATTTTATTGGGCACTTTTAAATTAAAGAATTAAATGACACTTAATGACATTAAGAAAATTTTCGTACCGTTAATTTTTTTCCCCTCGAGGAGAATGTTCCAGGTGCTTCTTAGAATATATATTATGTGTCATTCTTTTAAAGAACATTCCATTATGAGGTTCTCTAGAATGGAGTAGAGTATCTGAAGTATTAAGTAAATATAAAATGATTTTCTAAGCATGAGCTCAGCTGTGGAACACAATATCTCCAAATGGAAACTAAGAACACCAATGTAAATAGATTACATTATACTGTAGGCACTGACTGGGAAATTAAACACTGAATAAATTCATGCTACCAACAAAAAAATTTTCCTAAAGCTTGTTCATTTTTTAAAGCCCAGATAATAAATTGAAACTCAAGAAAAACAATCTGATATATCAAAATTACAGCCAAGTTCCACTTCGACCAAATAACTTGTGAGTTACTGAAGGTTCCTATCAGAGCTTCTTTTCCAACACTAAGATTACACTTACTGGGGAATAGCATCTGCTGCTATCATAAACTTGGTTAGGAATATAGTCTTATGTGGTTCCCTGCCGGAGAGGATCCTTCCTTGGGGAAGTTCATGGATATATCATTTGAAATCTCCCCATTGCCAAAGGCAGTGGGTTTGGAGGCACCTGTGTTTTTTGGCAAAGTGCCTTATAGTGTGAGAGTTGCCAATGATTTAAATCCCCATGAATTTCTATACTAGAAAAATGAAGTGATATGTTTCACTTGAGTCACTTTGTTTTACCAATAGAGAAGTGACTTTATTATTATGATTTGCAACATACATATCTATATGTCACAAAATATTTTTTCATGAATTGATGGAAAGACAGAAGAATGATCTATTTACTAAAGAATTCTAAGCCCTGTTTATTTACCCTTTAAAATATGAACTGAGTTTAGTATCTTGAGATAATCATTTGAAATATCCAAGAGTAAACAGGAATTTTTGCGTGAAAAAATTGGCATTTCTTTTCCTTAGCCTAATTCATTTTAAATAGCAATACTTTGTACAGTCTTAACAATGAGTAGTGTTGTTTAACCTTGTCTTATATCTATAATGAGATATAATTTTATGTGTTCACTACCCAGAGAAAATCACAACATATGTTTATAACAGGTGTTGTTTTTGAAAGAGTAGTAGAGAATGGAATTTGATAAATATGAAAAACTTAGGGTTTAACCTGACATTAAAACTGCATTAAAAAAAATTTAGCCTCCCTCCCCATTTAGTACTTACTTTTCCCATTGCATCTCCCAGATACCAACATATAATCAATCATAATATTTCTAATCTTTTAAAACACTACAAAATATTTAGAAAATTTAACCCCCCAAATCACTTTTTGCTCTTATATAGTGTTCATTTTTGACATCTTATCATTCTATCAAACTATATTTTCATTAAGCATTTAATGTCTCACACTAGAGGTGTGAAAAACAAGGGAAGTGATTGAACTTCATTCACCTGCCAGCTTCTGGGCCATATGCTAGAGGGGGTTTATATTCTATGTTGAAAGAAGGAACTCCCTATAAGGGGATATGTGTGTGTGTGTGTGTGTGTGTGTGTGTGATCCACAGATTACTCATCTATTTATTCAGTTCATTTGTATTTACTTATGATCATAATGAGCATAGTGAGAAAATAGAGGTTATAGTTCATATAGGGGCAGAGCCTCTGATGTTATTTTAACAGCTATTAACACAGGAGCCTTAGTGAATGGTCAAGTTACTGTTGATGTGGGCATGTATGTGTTTCAGGAACCCCAATGACCAGAGTCCCTGGGTGGGCAGTCTGGAATGAATTCACAGGACCCAAGCATCCTCTGAGTAAGGATGGTAAAAGTTTATTGTTATGCTTTACAGCAGGCAGGAGGGCTTAGGGAACCTGCAACCTTAAAGGGGTAGCAGAGTGAAAGTTTTTATATGATAAACTACAGTGACAGGTGTCAGATATGCTAACTAGGTGAGTAAGGGTGGGATTAGGGAGGAATTAAGGAGAGGTCAGTTCTTAAAGGAACATGTATTTTTAATATCTGCTGAGCAGGCTTACCCCTCAGAATTCACTGGGAAATAGCCCAGTGTGGTGGGGGAAAAGGGTGCAGCATGGAGGTGTGGTTTAGGTTTGAAACATCACTAAGTCAGCTAGGGGTCAGGGCTGACTGGAAAGTGCCCAGGCTGCTACCCATCAATGTCATGTTTGACAAGATGGATGTTGGGAACCCAAGCTAACAAGTGATTTGGGCTGTGTATAATGTGCTATGGAGTTACTTATACATAGTCTAGTGAAGGATTCATGGGTATAGCTGGTTATTATACTAAGGGGAGATAAGCATTTGTCTGAGGCCTGATCATGAATGGTCGTTAGGCAGAGTACTGGCAGTGGGGCTGTAAAGTCAAACCACAGTAGATTCCCAAAAGAATGGTACTGTGAACAGCTTTCAAGATTCGGATTACACAGTAGTAGTAAACACTCTGTTTATTCCATAACAAATCAAGATTCAGTACAATATTCAAAGTATAATATTCTCAATATTATATACAATATTTAGACAAGGAACAGAAGAAGAATCACCTGGTTTCCCTAAGGGGGAAACCAGCTTAACACTTAAAGATTCAATCAAAAATTCACAATATACTGATCTTCCACTCATGGGGCAACCATTAACTTTAGTCTCCAATAAAGCCCTTAGAAAACCACACAAACTTTCCACTCTTTGATTTCCAACAAACCTCAGTTTAGAGGCCTTTTCTTCACTTTGACTCTGGCTTGTTTCTCTGATTCCCTGGATCCTCTTCCATGGTCCCAGCTCCCTCCTGAATCTGTCAAACAATCACCTAGATTCAGGAGCTGACAGCTGCCAGGCTCTCGTCCAGTTCTCAGAGATAAACAGCTCCCAGGTCCTTGTCCAGTCCTCAGGGCAATCCCTGGTATACACTGAAGTTCACAGGGTTCAGCACACCTCAAACCCTTCACCACTTCTCTTGCCTGGAACTCAAGGATCAACCAAG
>JAQQSW010010101.1:0-13077 GCA_028646575.1 Pseudocheirus occidentalis | reverse complement strand
ATTGTGGGAGGGGCCTTACAGTGAGATCAATGTTCTGGGCTGGGGGGTAGGGGCAAAAAAGGGAGAAAATTTGTAACTCAAAACCTTGTGGAAATGAATGATGTAACCAAGAAAATAAATTAAAATTCTATTAAAAAAACCAAGGAGAGCTCAAAAAAAGGGGGGGGGGAGTCCCAGAGCCTACACCTCATCAGAGTCTGGATGCATATTGAAGCATACATTTCTTCCTTTATTATTCTTGTTTGTTTTGTTTGTTTTCTTTTGCAACATCTCTAATATGGAAATGTTTTGCATTACTAGATATGTATAATCTATATGAAATTGCTTGCTTCCTCAAGGAGGGAGGCAGGGTCGGAGGAAGGGAGAGAATTTTGAACTTAATGTTTTTTTAAAAAGAATGTTAACATTTTTAGTTTACATGTAATGACAAAGACAAAATAAAAATTAAGTGAAAAAAAAGAATGCTTAGACATCCTCTATTTCATTGAAATATTTTCCCCTGAAGCATTATACTCAATTTTGCTGGGTAGGTGATTCTTGGGTTTAATCATAGCTCTGCTGACCTTTGGAATATCATATTCCAACCCTTCAATCCCTTAATGTTGAAGCTGCTATGTCTTGTGTTATCCTGATTGTGTTTTCACAGTACTCAAACTGTTTCTTCCTGACTGCTTGCAGTATTTTCTCCTTGACTTGGGAACCCTGGAATTTGGCCACAATATTCCTAGGAGTTTTCTTTTGGGGATCTGTTTCAAGAGGTGTTAGGTGAATTCTTTCAATTTCTATTTTGCCCTCTGGTTCTTGAATATTAGGGCAATTTTGCTTCAGAAGTTCTTGAAAGATGATGACTAGGCTCTTTTTTTTATCATGGCTTTCAGGTAGTCCAATAATTTTTAAATTATTTCTCCTTGATCTATTTTCGAGGTCAGTGGTTTATCCAAGGAGATTTCACATTGCCTTCAATTTTTTCATTTGTTAGTATCTGTTTTATAGTATCTTGATTTCCCATAAAATCATTAGATTCCAGTTGCTCCAATATAATTTAGAAGGAGTTACTCTCTTCAGTGAGTTTTTGAAATTCCTTTTCCATCTGGCAAATTTGACTTTTTAAGGCATTTTTCTCCTAATTGGCTTTTTGGGCCTCTTCTGCCATTTGAGTTAGTCTATTTTTAAGGTGTTATTTTCTTGTATTTTTGGGTCTCTTTTAGCAGGCTATTGAATTGCTTTTCATGATTTTCTTGCATCATTCTCATTTCTCTTCCCAATTTTTCCTCCACTTCTCTTACTTGCTTTTCAAAATCCTTCTTGAGCTCCTCCATAGCTTGTAACTATTTCATATTTTTCTTGGAGGTTTTTGATGCAGGAGTTCTGACTTCACTTGTCTTCCTCCCACTCCATGCCTTGATTCTTTTGTCCCCCAAAAAGGATTCTATGGTCTGTTTGTACTTCCTCTGTTTGCTCATACTGCCAGTCAATTACTTGACTTTTGAGCTCTTTGCCATGGTAGAACTGTGCTTCCAGAATGGAGAGCTTTGCCCCAAATCGTTGGGGTTTTTGCAGCTGCTGGAGCTACTAGGAGGGTGCCCTCTCTACAGCCCCCAAAAGCTCTGGCTCACTGGTCACACACCCCAGGACCACCACCCAAGACAGCAACCCAGATCCAAGCAGGTTAAAGCAAGATAAATTACCCTTTGAATGGTTGCTTGGCCCCCCTACAATATGCAGGCCAGGAGCTCCTGAGGCAGCCATGCAGTGGTGGCTGCACAGCCACCAGCCTTTGTTGCTTCTCACCCAGGGGGCAGAGGTTGGACCACATTCTTCCATCGCCTCCTGTTCTAATGGAGTTCCACACTGACCTTTTACTTTGTCTTTGGTGTTTATGTGTTAAGAAGTCTGGAAACCACCACAGCTGCTGTTTACTCTACTGAGGTCTGCTCTGGCCACTGCTGGTCAGGCCTGCCCTAGGGCTGGAACTGCACGGCTCACGTGGGACTGCGCTCGGCTCCCAGTGCACTGTGGTGGCCCTTTCCTGTCAGCCTGCTAGGCTTTCTTTAGTGGGAGATTTGTCTCTCTCTGTCACTTTGTGTGTTCTGTAGCTCTACACTTTGTTTAGAGTCTTTTTTTACATGTATTGGAAATGGATGGAGCTGGAGCCCACACCAAGTTTGTGCCTCTATTCTACCATCTTGGCTCTGCCAATTATATCTAACTTTTATAAAATTCTATTCAGATCTTTAATTTCTTTCCTATTTACCTTTTTATTATATTTGTCTAGGCCTCAAACAGGTATGTTGGGATGCCCTATGATTTCTTTTCTTTCTCTCTAACTCAAATTTTTAAAGAACTTTTCAGATGCTACACCATTTGGAGAATATTCATTAAATATTTGTATTGAGTCATTACTTATGATGTATTTAAGCAGAATGTAGTTTCCCTGAGTGTTTCTTTTAATTGTCTCTGTTGTTACTCTTACCTTATATGAGAGTATAGTGACTACCCTGAGACTTTTAAAGTTAGACTGAACCATAACTGATTTTGCTCTAGGCTTCTATTTTAACTCTATAGTAATCATTATGTATCAAATATGTTTCTAATAAACATTTTGCTTTCTAATCCATTCTACTATATTTTTCTGGTTTATCGGTGAGTTCATTTCATTCATGTTTAGTTATGATTGTTAGTTGTGTGTCACCTTTTATTCTAGTCTTCCATATATTTCCCCCATTTTGACCCCTTCCTCTTCTTTAAAAAGGAGGTGATAAAAGAGGAATGTACTTAACTCCACTGATTTATAATAGAGTGAAAGGAGTCTTTCCACTTCACTGAACTATTTCTCTTCCCGCTGCCGAGACCTGATCACATGTTCTTAACTTTCTCCTCTCCTTTTAATCTTTGCTTGATCCATTCTTCAATGCTGGAGTTCATTTTGCTATCAATAAATCCCTCATTCATTCTCCCTTCTTGTTTAATCTTCCCTCCTTCTACTTTAATCCATTTTTATATCAAATTTTGTGTGTGTGTGTGTGTGTGTGTGTGTGTGTGTGTGTGTGTGTGTGTTTTCAGCTTTCTTTTGTCTGGTTCAGATGAAACTGAGATTCATATGATGCCTATTCCCCTCACTCACTTCCTCCATATCTGTATACTCTTTTTCTCACACATACCTATTATGTGAAATAATAAGGTCCCTCCCCTTTTCCACCCTAGTACAGCCTTTTTTCTTTTTTCCTTCTTCTCCTAATACTATCAATATAGAATAAAATTGCCTCTCTTTATCCTTTTTAAATACCCTATATGACTCCTGAAGACTTTAGATTCTGAAGTGCCACCTTTATTCAGTATTTCTTGCTCCCTCTCCAATCCCTCCACCCTCTCAAACTTTACCCATGTACTTATCACATGCTATTTGCATTATTGTTATTTATGTACATGTCACATTTCCTAACTAGGTTTTAAAATTGTTGAGACCAAGAAATATGTCATTGTCCCCATCTTTGTATCTCTACTACCTAGTACAATCAAACCCTATACTGAATAGCATTGGAAGTGTCAAATGGTCATAAAAATTCCTTTTTTCCTTTAATTACTTACATTGAAGGGGAGTATGGTGTACTGTTAAGTCTTAAGACTAGGAATCAGAAGAGATTTAGGGTTTAGTCCCAAATTTATCACTTACAAGACATATGACCCTGAACACATGAGCCCTATGTACCTCAGTTTCCTTATCTGTAAATTGGGGGGAGGGGAATGGGACAGTCGTAATTCTCCTGAAATCACACCTACAGTGAATGTCATACTTATGACTCAAACACAGTTCCTTTAACACAAAGTCCAGTATGAGAGAATTCATGCCTCAGGTACATGTTGGATTAGATATTTATTCTGAGGTTCCTTCCAACTTTAGGATGGTATAAGTCTATAAGAAATAATAATCTCTGGCCTGTTTACCTTCATAGGGTTGTTGTGAAAATTGGAGTATCTAAAAACTAGAATGTGTTTTACAAATTATTATATTGACCTTTAATCTGTCTCAGCAGGGACACAATCAGATCAACTAATTTTATCTTTAAAGAACCAATGATATATTGAGTAGGAGAGGGGGAAAAAAGTCATGATCATAATACAACTCATTAAGGTTGCAAATTTAAAATAAAGAGGGTGTCAGGAAATGTAGATATAAAGGTTCTCCTAGGAATGTTCAGCCGGTACATACTATATATGTTAAAGAGCTTTTAACAGGCTAACTAGTAATTGAAAATACCATATACGTGCAATGTGGGGAAGTTTAATGTTCCCCTGAGAACATTAACTTTTGCATATCCTGACTTTTTTATTCTGAAATTTGCAACCTTAATGGTGCACTAAAACATAGTCCTTTACATTAAATGTCCTAGTTTTTTGGGGTTATTTTTTAAAGAGGGGAGGGTGGGTGGGTTGGAATAGGAGAGAGTGGATCTGTGTTTTTAAACTTCCAGACCAAATATTTATGAAACAGGAAGAGAGTTCAGTGTTAACTCCCCAAGCATGCATTTCTTCAAGTAGATCTTGAGAAAGACAGACTTACATACCCAGAAGAATTTTAAAACAGTCCAATCCACAGATGAATTACTACTGAAAAATATTCATTTCTCTTTTTTTCTTCACACAAAAGAACTTTCTTTAAACTCTTGTCAACTTATAAAAATGAACTGCAACTCTCAGGGCAATTTTAAAGCTATAGAAAGTGAATGGGTTACTGTTTTTCTTTCTTTGTTTAAGGTATTACAAATCAAACTTTTTTTCCTCTACAATATAAAAATTATTCTCCAATACAAAAGTCACCAAATGGTTCAATTCAATGCCTAGGTCAATTTCCCCTTTTGGTAAGAACATGTATAATCCATAAGTGAATATACCAGAAAGGTAATACTTAGATTCAAATAACATTTTCTTGCTCTTTCTAAAAAGAGAAAGTTCAGATGAGCTAATAGGTAAGCTATAAGAAAATGAACAAAACAAGACAGTCTGATACTATCTTTTTTTCTAGCTGTGAAAACTTTCAAAGGCAATATCAAAAACACTGAAAAAAGGTCACTGGATTGAATATTGGGAGGGATCTTAGAGATCATCCAAGTCAGCTCCTCCCTTCTCCTCCACAAAGGTACTAAGTTGTAGAACTGGGATTTGCCCACATATTCTCTAATTCCCAAAACAGTGTCCTTTCCACTACGCCCTCTAAGACTATAATAGTTTTAACATAAGCCCACTAGTCTTTTTTTTTTAACAAAGTACTTTCCAAAAGGTTTTATTTTCACATTCACAGATACAATTCAAGATTTGTAGAATCAGCTAATAACCTTCATTTCACTAATAAGATTAAAGACGGTTAGGAAAATGTTATTATTAGTGGTTTTTATAGTTTCCACTGCCGTTTTATACCACACAGTCAAAGAAGAAAAGAGAACACTGCCACACGAAGGACAATGGCACGCATACATGCATCTTATACAACTAAGCTCTAGCCCGAACAGTTTGTTAGGTCATCTTTGAGTTCAGTATCTTACTATCTAACTATTATTGGGGGTCATTGACATGCACTTTGCAACCAGCTTATAAATACCAACTTTCATTAGGCAAGTAATAATTTATACAGTAGTTGAAAAGAATGCTAGTTCTGTGCTTCTCCATCTTCCACGCCTCCTGAAGAAGGAAGGTAGGCTGGTGAATCTTAATGGGAGAGTGGGCACATAGCACTGATTTGCAAAGATGCAAAATACACTTATTTTTATTTCCAGCCCAAATGACAACTCTGAAGAAATGAGCTAGTCCTATTGCTTATTTCTAAGGAAGTAAATGAGAGGCAGAAGTGAGTATTAGAGCTTATAGTCTAGTTTAGGAGCTGTCACCTTCTCAGAGGTGTTATGCTCCTCTTCTATCTATTAACTTCCAAGGTTGGGGAAGAGGGAGTAGTGAGTAGCAGTCAACTGAAAATTACACTGCTTTTTCTGACTTCTTCCCACTCATAGTAAGTACTATAGAGGGTATATAAGCCCATAGCTGTTAGGACTAGGCTCCACTTCCTGGAGCAGAACCAAAGTAAGGCACTTGCATACCCTAAATGAGATTGAAAATCTGTACCCACACCCTTCCCCCACCCCAGTCCCAATTAGAATACTGCATACCTACCCTGTGTACTGTCTATTGAAGGCTTTTAGCCTTCATTGTAAATAATTGGACGTTGGTTTAGCACAAAATAAATCCCTACAGGCCATGCTGAAATTGTATGCAGGTAAAAATATGTGAATAATTTAAAATACTTTAAATGGTCTCTTCTTGGGACTAGGAGAATGGAACTCTGCATATAATAATGGATTTAGTTCATGTACTGGTTAGGTTTATTGAAATTTTTTTCATTCTTTGTAATTAGGGATGACTCTCTGGGCAGGAAAGTGATAGAGAGGGAGATAAAAATGATTTAAAAACAAAAGTTTCCAATTTTAAAAAATAAGGGAAAACATGTTCTTTGCTTTTTCCCTTATGTCTTACATGATCATTTCTAGAATTATCTTGAGGTTCCATCCTGGTCTTCTCTACTTTCTAGAATGGTAACAGTTGGTTAAGAGGAAAATAAGATAGGTGCTTCTCTCTCCACAAAGGACATTACACCTTTACCTACTGGTGCTCTGCCAAAACGGAATGTAAATTTTAATCTCTGAATTTTTTTTTGTCTTTTCTCTTAAAGACTGGCCTTTTAACCAAATCACTCTGGTTCCAGACCAAGCTCTATTTAAGTGACTGTTTGGGCCCTGATTGGCTCAGAATGAATGTAAATAACAGTTGTTTCTGTTTTGGCCAGAAACCCAAAGAGGTCATTCTTTGCCTCATTTTATTATGTCCTGAATGGCCACTGCCTCAAACTGAGACTTCTTGAAGATCTTAGCTTGAAAGCTTGAAAAGGTCAAGGTCCTCCCCTGCTGCATCCTGGGCCACCTCCAGTTGTACTGATCCATATTTGGCCACGGGACCCAGATGCTCCAGGGGAGAAAGTGAGGCTGGTGATTCTGCATAGCCTTCCCTCACTTAAATCCAGTTCACTTATGTGTCATGGCATCACCTCCCTGATGTCATGATCTTCTTCCAGAGTGAAAGGCAAACAGCAGTAAGCACAACAAGACAGATGCCTATGGAAGATGAGAGGATGGACTAGGGGAGGTAAAACAGGTAGGGAGACAACTTCTTAAGTTTACCTACTTTATAGTATTGCCCAGAAGCAGTCCTGGTTATGTCCACTCAAAGTGATCTCATGTACCAAGAATGTGATATGGCTCTGAACCTGCCTATGAAACCTCTTCTTGTATAAGACTTTCTTCCTCTCAAACTCCTGCTATTCCCCTGAGAGCATGTCAGTGCTAATGATAAAGGCTAAGCAGACAGTAGAGGCTCAGTGGCTCTTTGCACTTAAGTCTTTCATAATTCAAGGTAATGTACTACACATCCACGTAGCACTTAGTGGCCAGTGTATGTGTTAAGGTGAAGGTGGGAGGCAGAACAGATGTCCAATACATTTTACTTACCCTAATATAAATGTTCTTTGAGTTCATCAAATTAGTAATCCATTTTTTTGCTCTTTGCAAGAAGAAGCACTGAGGTATTTTAGCTACTAAACTTTATAGGCTTTTAGCAGAGTGGCTACTAATGGGAGAATTAAAAGGGAAACTTTGGAAGGTGGTAGAAGAACTCAGACAAAGAGACCGCCAGGGTGGAATGATCAGCAGATAATGTCACCCACAGTAGGGAATGGCATGCTTAGTGGATGAGGAAGGCAGCCTGACCTTAGTAGCAATGAGGAACACAATGCTAATGCCCCAACCCACCCCAACCCCTATGTCATGGCCAATGTGTTGCTACATCAATGGTGACATCTGCTCAAACTTTGTTAAGTTAAGCCTCTGACAACAGTCCCATAGGATATTTCTAGATTCTATGATCCTGTGAACTTTTCTAGGTTCCAAACTCAGTTCTACCACTCACTGGGAGTATGACCTGGAGAGAGGCATTTCACTTCTCTGAGCTTCAGTTTCCTCATCTTTAAAATGGGAACAATAAATATTATGTGTACCATCTCAGAAGGTGTTGGGGAAATCACCTCAGAAATTTCTCTTATTACCACTGTCAGGTGATCTTCCATTCCCTCTGCTCTAACTACGGACATCTTCAATATAAAATGCCCATGCTCAGATGCCTCTGCCCTACACTTCCAATCAGTCTTCACTTTCAATGCTTTTGTTCCTACCTTTAATTGTCAGATTTTAAAGTTGTCTGTTTTCATGCTGTTGCTTGGGTTGCCTTGCCTCCCTTTTGAATTTCAAACTGAGTGGAGAAATCCTTAACCTTGGTTTCACAAAACCTTGTGGTCTATACTATAGGGTCAGCCATTTGACTGCCATTCAGAAAATAGTTATTATTATTATTATTATTGTTGTTGTTGTTGTTGTTATTTTGCTTTTTGGAGGGAAGAAGGTAGGGCAATTGAGGTTAAGTGACTTGCCCAAGGTCACATGGCTAGTTTTGTGTTAAGTGTCTGAGGCCGGATTTGAACTCAGGTCCTCCTGACTCCAGGGCTGGTGCTCTATTCACTGTGCCATCTACCTGCCCCACAAGAAAATAGTTATTGACAGAGTACAGTGACTAGATCAGGTTTATCAATTAAATAAGGTCACCAACAAACAGAAAAGGGTCAGTAAGTAGAAAGCTATAGAGATGAGTACTAAATTAGATCAATGAGAAGTTAAAGGAATGAAGATTATAACTTCATTGAATAATTATCTTTAAGTTCACACAGTACTCTTACATAAAGGATGGTGAATAGGTATTCGCTGTTATCTCTACTCCAGTCAAGCAAATGCACAGGCCAAACTTACACAACGCTTATTTAGCCTCCCAGGTTTTCTGCAGTTCTCTGGGCCCTCTTTCACCAACTTTATCAAGTTAGGGCCCTTGACTCCTTCAAATATTCAAATATAGGCTTGGAACTGTAATCTTTAATGTTTTCCTTGACTAAGTTCACTCAAATATTAGTGCAATTAAATTCAACTAAACAAATTTATTTATTAAAATGCCCATTATGTGCAAGACAGTGGTAAATACCAGGGAGACAAAAACAAAAATGAGAAACACCCTAGTTTCAGTGAGCTTGAATCCTGTTAGAACATATAACACATATAAGCCTAAGTAAATATGAGACAATTTAACAAAGTAGAACACACTTAACAAATGGGAGAATCTTTAGCAAGGACTTAGTACTTGAGCTGAGGTTCAAAAGAGAAGGATTCAGAAGAAGAAATTCATTCCATCAGGCATGGGGGTGATTTGTTTGAACATACTGAGGAGGAAATGTAACATCAAGTTGAAGGAACAACTTGTAGTCCAATTTGGCTTGGGCATGGAATGTAAGAAGGGAAGTAATGTGAAATTAGGCTGGAAAGGTTAGATCACTGTAGGAAAAGCACAGACATTAAGAAAGTTCTGGACATCTGGATTAATTTGTAGTTTTCTTGGTATGTATTCATTCGTGCATGTACCTTTTGCATTTTTTTTTTTTACGTGTAAGCCTTGTACTAGAAAATGGGGAAGGCACAAAAACATGGATTTTGACTTCATGGAGCTTACAATTTAGAAACTCTAAAGTCTTATTTTGTGCATGTGTTTGTATGTTTTCTGTTTCCTGAAGTCTCGTTAAATTATGAAAAGAAGAGCAATAGATCTTTACTATCTCCCAAAGTAGCATCAATGCTTACAGACTGAGGAAAAACATACAGAAAACAGATTTAAGTTGTAGTCCAGGTGTGAAACAGAACAGGTCAAAACTTCTGTGCCAATCAGCAGTGGAGCTGGGCCCAAGGGAAGCTGCTACATTTCCAGCCTGGGTGAGATAGTGAGACCCAATCTCAAAAAAACAAAATAAAACGAAACAACCCAGTGGAAATTTTTTTCCATGGCTGTAAACTTATACCCTTAACTTGTGTCAGCTGTTTTGCAAATGTGCATAGGCTTGGGCAAGAAAGGAGAGATCTACATAAATCCATCACTAATTCTGCAAAAATACTCCAAAATAAGTTGTGATAGGAATCAGTATTGTTATCTTAATATATGCAAGACAAAGTATTTCAGCCACTCGAATGGGTTACCAAGAGCTTGTTGGTTTCTTTTCAGTTAGTCAACTACTCCCTCCATCTTATTAAAAACTAACCTCATCTCTCTAGATGGTTTAAATGGGGGCTTGCCCAAGGGCAAGGCAGACAGCCTAGATGGCACTCAGAGATTTTTAGGATGAATTAAGATGAGGCAGTGCAGTAAAGTGACTAGAGAGCTGGAGACCTCTGAAACATCCTGGCAGTGTGATCAGACAATGTATGCTACCCGCAACTATATAAATTATAAAGCAGCAGTCGATCTGCATTAGTAAAGAGAATCTCCTCTACTAATAACTGGCTTGGACTGAGGGGAAAAGTAAGCATATCTCTGTCAGAGCTTGTCAGGAAAGGAAAAAAGACATGCTCTGCCTCTGGCTCTAGCTCTTCTCCATCCATGGACTCCATGGTCCAGCCAACTGACTGGTTTATACATAACACTCTAGTCTGCCACCCTTCTTCCCCTCTGCTTCAGAATTCTTGGCTTCTTTTGAGACAGCTCAAATGCCATCTTTCACAGGTCTTTCTTGGGCTCCCCAGTTGCTAGTGCCTTTACCTTGTACTTCCTCTGCAAGTATCTTGTATATACCTATTTATGAATATGCTCCTTGTTCCTTGAAGGCAGGGATTGTTTTCACTTTTTCTTTGTATCCCCAAAGTTTAATAAAATGCCTGGTATATAATAAACACTTAATAAATGCTTGATTGATTGACTTGGGACCATCTAATCTCAGTCATGTATCAATCCCTTTCCCTCCATCCCTGAAAAACTGGGGGATACTATTTATAGATCCTTATGAATTGAATCCTGTGTTTTCTTAAGAGGCTGGTGACACATGTGGTTTCTAGGCAAGTCCTTAGTGAAAGATTCCTTACCAATTACTCAGCCTGACATTTAAAGCAATTGATAATCTGGCTCTAGCCTACCTTTCTAGATTAATTTCACATTACTCTATGTCACACACTGCACCTTCTAGTCAAAACAGGCTACTTATGATTCCCAGGACTCAGTATTGCATGCTCTCCCTCTGGCCCTGCACAGGTAACAACCTTTGAACCTCCACCTTTTTGAATCCCTAGCTTCCTTCAAACCTTAGATCACATACCACTTCCTACAACATATACCTAGTCATCTACCTATTGGTGCCCTATTCCTCTTCAAATTATCTTGCTTTTTTCATCTGCTTATGTGTTGAATCTCACCAGTAGAATGAAAGGCCTCTGACATCAAGAAGGTATGCTCTGTTTTTAACCCCAGCTTCTAGCACTAGTCAATGGTTTTTGAATTGAATACCTGGTGTAGTCTAATTAATGCAAACACTTCAGGCAAATCTACTTACTGGTCAAGGATCTTTACAGGCCACTACTACAACACAAATTGGCTTTAATATCATTATGACATAGACATCAAACACTGTCAAGTTGATGCACTAGGTTTAATGAAAGATAATTAGGAGACAATCCTGGACCTGGAAACAAAAGACTTATATTTACATGCTAGATCTACCACCGACTGATTCCCCACCGACATTATGCAACCCCAACTACTAGAGCAGACTTGTATAACTTGGCCATAGGTAGGGGCCAAACTTGAAACAGGCTAAACCTCTCTGGGTCACAGATGGGCTTTTAGCAGATCACTTTGAAAGTAAAAGTATAATTAATGATTAAACTATTTCTCAAAAATACTACTTTTTATCAAGACATTATCCAAAAACTGTAATCAGCAAACACTTCTTAATTAAATCACCTTCAGAAAAAGACTCCTAGCAGCAGTAATTTCTTTAGAAATCTGAAAACTAACCTTAGTAGTTGCCATATTTTCTGAGTTTACTCTCTTGAAAAACTGCTGTTCCCCACTGAGATTTTTCAACAATTTGGACACTTTAATCTTTTCATTGGTGTCCAATTTGCTTAAGTCAGGATGTTTTGATTCAACGTGGCAATGAAGATGGCATTTCTTAAGAACATTACTTCTCAGAAAACAAGGCACAATATTTTGTCTCTCATGTAAGTAAACAAGTATCTATTTGTTCACTGTGGATTAAACACTTTATGTCCTGATTTGATCTTTTTTTATTACCCATTTTACAAAGATTCCCCCCGACCCCCAATTTTTTTCATGATATAGTTTTTATTTGTTTTCTTGTTTACATCATTCATTTTCATGAGATTTTTGAATTACAAATTTTCTCCCTGTCTTTCCCCTGCTCCAACCCTAAAACAGCAATCCCACTGTAAAGCCCCTCCCCTACTCGGCTTTCTTACTTTCTGTTAGGGCAGGGAGGGTCTCCCTACCCCAGCCCCTGTATATCTTAACTCCTAGGTGCAGGTTTTGAAGAACTTTAAACTCTAGATTCTTTAGATTCCTCACTTGTCACCCACCCCCACTGGAATGACAAGCACTTCAATACAGGCTATGGATGTGTGATTATATAGGACATATTCATAGTGGACATATGGTGACAGTTATCATATGTCTCTCCTTGCTACCCCTCCCCCCTTGCTCGGTTCTCTACCCTGTCCCTGTCCCTTTGCTGAAGTGTGTGCTTCCAGCATCCCTCCCCCAGACCCTGCCCTGCCCTCTGTCATCCTGCCTCTCATCCTAATTCCCCCTACTCTCCTGTGTGGCATAATGCCCAGTTTAGAGTTTATGCCATTTCTTCCCTAAGCCAAATTCAATGAGAGTAATTGAAAGTAAAACTGTAATAGTTATCTCTTGCCTCATCTGTATGGGATGATTAATCCCATTTTGTCTCTCCCTGTCTCCTCTCATTCTAGACCTCTCCCATCTCAGAATTTTGCCTTTTAAGGTATCCCTTCACATTCATTTCATCCTATAGCCTCTATACACCCTATATACACATGCTCAGATATATGTTCATACGCATATATAGACTCCTATATGGAC
>JAQQSW010010100.1:0-13077 GCA_028646575.1 Pseudocheirus occidentalis | reverse complement strand
CAATGTTCTGGGCTGGGGGGTAGGGACAAAAAAGGGGAGAAAATTTGTAACTCAAAACCTTGTGGAAATGAATGATGTAACCAAGAAAATAAATTAAAATTTAAAAAAAAAAAGAATTTTTGATGATTACTGCTTTATGATGTAACTTAATTGGTATGGCTAGGTAAACTTCCTTTTCATTTCTTTTCTTTAATTCTGTTAATATTCTGGACCTTTTTTCTTCCAGATGAATTTTATGAACCAAATCTGACTTTTAAGAAATTACTTTCTCAATTTAACTTTTGAATCTCCTTTTCCATTTCATCTATTCTTCTTTTAAAGGAGTTGTTTTCTTTACAGGATTTTTTTTTCCAATTCACTTAATTGTGTTTTTAGATGAATTATTTTCTTCAGTCAATGTTTGCCTTTCTTTTTCCAAGCTGTGGACTCTGTCTTGCATAATTATCATTTCTTTTTCCAAGGTTTCTTTTACAACTATTATTTGATTGTTAAAATCCTTTTTGAGGTGAGCAGAGCCAAGATGGGAGAATAGAAGCAGGAAATCTATAAGCTCCAGCAACAACCACCTCCAATACCTGTAAAATATGATTCTAAACAAAATTTAAAACTACAGAACCCAGAAAGTGACAGAGAGAAACAAATCTCCTGCTGAAGCCAGCCCAGCAGGTCAACAGAAAAGGTCTATTGCACAAGACTGGGAACTATTTACAGTCCTGCATAAGCCACACTAAGCTCAGGGATGCCCTGACCAGTGGCCTAGACTGGCCAGAGCAGACTTCAGGAGAGTGAATTACCAGGAGCTGTGGTGGTTTCAATGTTTCTCAATCCATAAACACTGAAATGAAAGTAAAAGGTCAGTGGTGAGCTCTGTTGGAACTGGGTCATGGAAGAGTGTGATCTAGCTCTTGCCCCTGGGGTTGGAGATGGTGGAAGTGTGGCAGCTTCTGCTGCTGAGGTATGGCTGCCTCAGGAGTTCCTGTCCTGCAGATTGTAGGGGGACAAAGTTACCATTCATAGGATAATCACTCTTGCTTTGACCTGCTTGGACCTGGATCACAATATTGGTTGGTGGGCCTAGGGTATATGGCCTGTGTGCCAGAGCTTGTGGTAGATGTAGAGGGGGTGCCTTCCTCATACCTTTGACAATATCTACAAAACCCCCAGCAATTTGGGAAAAAGCTCTCCATTCTGGAAGCAGAGTTCTACAATGGCAAAGAGCTCAAAAGTCAAGTAATTGGGTGGCAAGATGAGTAAGCAGAACAAGCACAATCAGACCATAGAATCCTTTTTTGGTAACAAAATGCATCAAAACATGAAACCAGAAGATGGCAACAAAGGCAAAACTCCCACATCAAAAGCTTCTAAATAAAATATGAATTGTCTACAGGCCATGGAGGAGCTCACGGATTCTGAAAATCAAGTGAGAGAAGAGGAGAAAAAATAGGAAAGAGAAGTGAAAATAATGCAAGAAAATAATGAAAAACAAGTCAAGAGCCTGCTAAAGGAGACCCCAAAATACTGAAGAAAATAATATTAAAAATTAGACTAACTCAGGTTCCAAAAGAGGCCCAAAATGTTCCTTAAGAAATTAGATCGGAACAAACAGAAGCTGATGACTTTATAAGAAATCAAGGCACTATAAAGCAGATACAAATAAATGAAAAAATAGAAGGTAATGTGAACTATCTCATTTGAAAAAAAAAAACACTGACCTGGGAAATAGACCCAGGAGAGATCATTTAAAAATCATTGGACTACTTGAAAACCATGATCCACAAAAGAACCTAGAAATCATCCTTCAAGAAATTGTCAAGAATACTTGCCCTTATATTCTAGAAACAGAAGGCAATATAGAAATGGAAAGAATTCACTGATAGCCTCTTTAAAAAGTCCCCCAAAAGAAAAAATCTAGGAATATCATAGCCAAATTCCAGAGTTTCCAGGTCAAGCAGAAAATATTACAAGCCTTCAGGAAGAAACAATTTGAGGATTGTAGAGACACAATCAGTATAACACAAGACTTAGCAGTGTCTACATTAAGGGACTGAAGGCTTGGAATGTGGTATATTGGAGGTCAAAGGAGCTAGGATTAAAGCCAAGAGTCACCTTCAAAGCAAAAGCGAGGATAATTCTTAAGGGGAAAATATGGTCATTCAATGAAATAGAGGACTTTTGATTTTTCTTGAAGAAAAAACCAGGGCTGAACAGAAAATTTGACTTTCAAATACAAGTAGCAAGACAAACATGGGAAGGCAAACATGAAAAAGAAATCATAAGGAACTTATTAAAGTTGAACTATTTACATTCTTACATGGAAAAACAATAATTGTAACTCATGAGACTTTGCTCACTATGAGGATAGTTGAACAGGATATATATATGAATATACACATGTTTATATAGGAGGATGTATGTGTGTATAAATAAAAATATGTATGTATACATGCACAGGATGAGTTGAATAGGAAGGGTGATATATAAAAAAAATTCAGAAGTGAGAGAGGACTACAATGAGAGAACGAGAAAGGGGGAGATAGAATAAGCTAAATAATCTCGTATTAAAGAGGCAAGAGAAAACTGTTACAATGGAGGGGAAGAACAGGAAGGTGGAAGGGAATGGGTCAACCTTACTCTCATTGAATTTGGCTTAAGGAGGGAATAGCATATACACTTATGTGGGTATGTTACCCTACAGGAAAGCAGGGGGTAGGGTGATAAAAGGGGGGATGAGAAAAGGGAGGGCAGATTGGGGGAGACAGTAGTTAGAAGCTTTTCGAAAAGGGACAGGGTCAAAGTAGAAAATAGAGTAAGTGGGGGGCAGGATTGGATGGAGGGAAATATCATTAGTCTTTAAAAATATATCTACTATGAAAACATTTTGTGTACAACCTATTTTGAATTGCTTATTTTCCCTTTGCGAATGAGTGAGGAGGGAAGGGGTGAAAGAATCCGAAATTCAAAACTTTAAAAACAAGTGTTTAAAAAGTTGTTGTTATTTTACATGCAACTGGGGAATAAAATATACAGGCACTGGGGTATAAAAATCCATCTTGCCCTCCTAGAAAGTTAGAGGAGGGATGGGGGATGAAAAAAGAGAGAGCAGATTGGTGGAAGGGGTTCGGTAGGCTCCCTATTTTCAGGTGGTGTAGGGGAAAGAAAGGGAGAACTTTTTGACTCAAAATCTTGTGAAAATGAATGCCAAAAACTAAAAATAAGCAAATTTTAAAATTCCTTTTTGAGCTCTTCCAGGAAGAAGAGAATTAAAGAGAATTAAAAATTAATTAAAAATTAAATTTTTAAAGAGAATTAAAAACTTATTAATATTCCCTTCTTAGGCTTCACATGTAGGCATTTTGACAGCTGTCCTCTTCTTAGTTTGTGTTTCAATCTTTACTGTTGCCATATATGTTTTCATGATCTTTTCTACTTTTTGCTCCCTTTTAGCCTATTTCATGACTTTTAAAATTGAACTCTGCCCTTGGTGAACAGGAAGCACTGTCCCAAGCATCTTATGGTGGAGGAGTCAGGGGCCTGGTAACTGGTTTTCTGTGCCAGGGTCTCAGGGTTCTGGCAGCTTTCCCATTCTGCTGGGGTGGCCTGACCTCCTCATGCCTGTTGTGACAGGGGTTCTGAGGCTGTCAGTTTACCTTCTCCAATGGGGCTGAAGGACTCACAATTGACCTACTGTGCCATTGGCCTACTGAACCAGGACCTATGAGGACTTGATTGCTGAGCTATGCTTTGGCTAAGTGCCTCCTGCTGGTTTGCCTGGACACTATCTGTATTGGGCTGTGCTCTCATTTTATCCAAGGCCTTTCTAAAGTCCTTCCAAATTATCTTAAGCTGGAAATTTGTTTTACTCCATCTTTTTGCAGGTTCTGTAACTCAAGAATCCATTTAGAGGTTTGGTTTAATATTGTTTCCAAGGGAAACTGGGGAAAGCTCAAGCAACTTCCTGGCTTCTCTCTGTTATCTTGGGTTTACTCTCAAAGAGTATTTTTTAAAGAGAATTAAAAACAGAAGTTATTTAAAAGACTGCTAATAAATTTGTATATATTTTTGGGGTACAGATAAATATATTTTATGTCTTTCTCATTCTCCCTCCAAAATCAGGGAAAAATAGAAAAAAAATCTTGTGACAAATAGTTATAATTAAGAAAAAACAAAATCCCACATTATCTATGTCTAAAAGTATGTTTAACTCTGTACCTTGATGTGACCACTGATATATATGGAGGAGGAAATAATGCATGGACAACTACCTTGATTTTATGCATTAGAAAATTGATGCCTCAGTGAGAAAATTAACTTTTTCAAAGAAACTATGTAGATATCTACAAATTTACAAGCCAAGCTATTTCTATTCTGATAATAAGAAAGAGAAGGAAGTTGCAAGAGAAAAGAAAGAAAAAGACCTGCCTAATGTGTCCTTAACTACAAAGTAAAGCATGCTATTCTATTTTTTTCCTATCATCACAGACCCTTGGGCTAGAATATATTTTTTATATACATTATATATATGTACATATGTATATATATGTATATAGTATCATTCTGTATCTATTGAGTCTTTGTATATGTAAGTATACAAATGCACACATCCAAATTTGCATATATATTCAAATACAATGACCAATGTTGTCATAATATATAATATAGCAAAGCAATAACAGCAAAAAAAGTCATTGAACTTAGAAGACAGAGGTACTTAATAAATGTTTATTCATTGATTGATTGTAAAGCTTTGTCATTGCATTTGTTTTGTTATGACCCAGAAGGATTTTAGCAAGTTGTAACAAAGTGATCATAGAGTCCAATTAAAAGTTTTAAGGAGCTTTAATAGAAATAAATTTAGCCAGCTGGTGACTGACTCTCATAGCAAATTAGGAAGAAGAGAGCAGCAGCCTGATCCAGAAGTGCAGACCCTTTTATACCATATAGTCCCATTGTTTGGAGGTGCAAGTAAGTTGCTGAGGTAAGGGAGTTTGTGATTACAGTGCATAATGACAGAACACGAAGAAGAATGAACAATAGGAACATCTTTAGATAGGGGATTGTAGGGTAAGCAGAGAGGGTACAGGGCATGATGACCTGAGCATGTAGGAGAAGAAAAATGAATACCTAGCTTGATTCCTACACCCCAGTCTGGCCCATATGCAGGTTCATTGTCTTCTAACTTTCTGATTTCTAATTTCACAAAGTATCACTTAACTATTTCCTGGCTACTTCATTCTTAAATCCATGAAGTTTCTATTTAACTAGTTCCTGCCCACTTCAGTTTCAGTGGATACAGATACTAATTGTTTTATAGTATTTCCTGGAGGAAATTATATAAAGACTTATAAGGACTCAGTTTAAGTACCAACACCTGCATGAGGATTTTCCTTAGCATTCCTATTCCTTGGATACACTTTCCTTTTTTAAAGTAATTTTATTGATTTCTATTGATTTCCTATTGACTTATCTACATGTTGTGTCTTTCTAACAGAATATAAGATCTTTGAAGACAGGGATTAATTCCATTTCTTCTGTATCCTCAGCAACTAAATAATGAGTGGCACATAATAGGTCCTTAATAAATGCTTTTATAATGGGGGCTTATTCATTCCTTTTATACATTGGGGATAAGGTGAGAATCACATGCTTTCTATTCATCAAATAATTGTAGCAATTTAATAACTTAATTTAATAATAGCTTTTTCTTCCCTATCGGGGTGGTTAAAGAATTGTATTTCTTTTGTCAGTTTGTAAATTACTGCAACTGTTGTAAGCCAAGACAATTATATTCAAGGATTTATTTTATATCATTAAAAAAACTTTCCAATAGAAATTGCAATAATAATAATAACTGCCATTTTTAAGGCACTTCATCATTTACAAACCACTTATCCCAGTTGAGAACCAATTACTCAATAGGTAGATAATGAAGGTGTTACCTCATTTCACAGATGAAGAAATTTAAGCTTAGAATGATTAACTGATTTGCTTTTACTGACAGAGCTAGTATGATTTAAAACTGTTCTATTGGTCTCTAGATTATAATCTGTATATTATCAGATAATATATTTGCAAATGCAACATAACTAAACAAAACAAAGCAAAAAAACCCCAACATTATTTGTGAATTTCCTGGGTGACATCATTAGTCAAATAGAGATCTTGGGGGTTAAAGTACCACAAGAGGAGCCAGAGTAAATTTTAGGTGCTATATATTTCTGGTGTGAACACTTTTATTAATAGAAAGAGGCGAGAACAAGGCATTAATTTGTGAGATAAGACTAAGAAAGTCACCCATGGAGAAAAACACTCATTCAAACTGAAGAAGGCCAACATCATTTATTTCATATATCTAATTTGCATTCGACTGATGATTTTGAAGTTGTTTTCTGGGTAACTGGTACCTAGTACTGTTTGGTGAATTATCATGGGTACTGTCCCTGAGTGACATGAATGTAATCAAAGTACATCATAACTTATGTCTAAGAAGCATTTCTGATGTGGACCTAATAGTGGACTCAATAAAGATAGAACTGAAGTAATGATGCTCATTCTCATCTCTATTATTAAATACAGTTCTGGAAAAAAATCACCAATAATAATAACATGAGGCATAAAATAAAGACATATTACTCAAGAGGAAATAAAATATTTCTTTTTATTGATAACATAATACTTAGAAAATCACAGAATCTGCAAAGGTACTGAGACAAGTTATAGCTTCAGTAAATCGGGCTTCAAAAGAAACACAAAAATCAATAGCATTTCTATATAATATTACATTGTATGATAATCTAACTTATGATAAACATCATCCATGATAATATAGTGTACAATTATGCATGATATATTATAATTGAGTATAACATAAAATATATGATATTATAAAATTCAAAAAGCTATACAGAATGGTAATAGAAGGGAAATCATATTCCATATAACTACAAGATACATAAAACAGCCAGAGATCAATCAATCAAAGCATTAAGAATACACAGATTGATTCAATTACAAAGTACTTTTTAAAAGTAAATAAAGAACAAATAAGATAGCTGAAGGGGTATTCAATGCCCATTTCTAGGCTGTAAGTATATAATAAAAATAACAAAACTACTAAACTTAAAGATTTTAATGCTATGGCAATCAAATTACAGAAAGAAAACTGTAAGAAATTGTATAAAATTTTCACAATGTTCACTTGAAAAAATAAAACCTCTAGAATAACACGTGAAATATTTAAGAGATAGAGAAGGAAATGATATAGTACAATATTATAAAGCAAGAGTTATCAAAACCATCTAAGATGGCTAAAATATAGAAAGGTAGATCAATGGAATAGACTAGATATAGGAGAATCAGATGTATTGCAATTCAGTAAGCCAGTCTTTCAAAAAAAAAGGAAAAAAATAAATTACTCAGGCAGTAATTCCCTATTAGATAAAATATGCTGAGAATAAAAAAATGGAACATAGTCTAGCAAAAATCAGATCAGGCAATATTTTACATCATATAACATAATATATCCTAGCTGAGGGAAACGACTATATTTTGCTTCTTTTTGTATCCCCAGGACTTAGAATACTGACAGGCACATAATAGGACCTTAATAAGTGGTTATTTATTGAATGGATATGTTAAATTAATATTAAAGATAATAAAAAGAAAAATAAGTACAGCAGATCATTGCTCACAGTTATGTGTAAAAGATTCATTCTTAACCAAATAAGGGATAGAGGCAATTATGAGAGATCAAATAAATAATTTTGATTACATGAAAGTGAAAACTTTTCACAAAAAATAATAGATATTAAATAAAAGGGAAATGGCTGAAAAATATTTGTGTCAAATTTATTCAATAACAGTTTGGCATTTAAGACTTGCAAACAAGTAACACATAAATATTATACGTATGTATGCATATACACGTGTGTATAGATATATACATCTCTCAACATATACATACACATATCTATAATATCTATATAAAGGTATATACCAAAAGAGAATGAAGCACAGACAGAAAGAAAAGGAAATACATATATGTTAATGTATATGTGTGCATATATAACATGCATAATATATACATATATTCATGTATATATGCATGTATATCTATATATGACTAAAAAAGTTCCTCACCAATAAATAGATAAATGTTTAAAGGATATGAATAATTTTCAAAAGAATTAAGAACCATCTCAAAAAGTGTTCCAAATCATTAATAATCATTCCCTAATATTGCAGAGGGTATAACTGCCTCCTAATTCCTAATGTTCACAACTTTGTTGTCATCATCCTGGACTCCTCATGGTGTCTTGCCCATTATTTCCATTCTGTTGCCAATGTGTTTAAATATCACCTTTAAAATACCTATTTATCTGTCTCTCCTCTCTGACATTGTCACCAATATGGTAAAGGCCCACATTAACTGATGCCTGGACTTTTCCAACACTCTTCTGACGAGTCTGCTGGCATGTCCCAACTCTATCCCCACTCTAAAACACCCACTATTCAACTACATAAAATTAATGATTTTCATAAAATTATGTCTAATCATCTTACTCCCTTCCTCAGTCAGCAACATTAGCTCCTTGTTGCCTCCAGGATCAAATATAATGTCCTGCATTTGGTGTTCATAGTCCTTCATAACTTAGCCCCTCCTATTACATTGTTAGTTTACTTGTACATTATTCATCATATGATCTTTGATCCAGTTACACTTACCTCCTTTCTGTATCATGAATAAGACATTCCAACTATTTATTCTGGGCATTTTCCCTGGTTTTCTACTGTGTCTGGAGTGTTCCCCCACCTCATCTCTCCTTCCTTGCATTTTGGTTGCTTTCAAGTCCAAACTAAATTCATAGTTTTTACAAGAAGACTTTTTCAAGACCCATTAGTTCTAGTGCTTTCTCTTTTAAAATAATTTCCAATTTGTCATACATATGTATGTGTGTATATGTGTATATATGTATACTGACATATGACATGTGTATATGTGTGTGTGTGTAAAAATTGTACATAATTCTTTGCTCATTGACTTGATTAGATTGTTAGCTGCTTAAGGGCATGGGCTATCTTCTTGTTTCCCCAGTGCATAGAGCATTGCCTGGCACAAATTAGGTACATAATCAATGTTTTTTACTGACTTGGAAGCTAGATGACACAGGGGATAGGGCACCAGGTTTGGAGTCCAAAGAACCTGAGTTCAAATCTCACCTTAGACACTTACTAGCTTGGTGACCCTGGGCAAGTCACTTAAATTTATTTGCCTTGGTCCTTATCTGCAAAATATGCAGGAGAAGAGAATGACACATCACTCTGGTATCTTTGCCAATAAAACTACAAATTGGGTTACAAAAAGTCAGACACAATTGACAAATAGCAAAGAACTGACTAACTCACTGTGATAACAAAAGTCAATGTTGGAAGAATTTGGGGAAGAGAGAAAAACTAGGGCTTTATTAGTGGAGTTGTGAATCAGAAAACATAGAAGAAAGCTATCTAGAATTAGGCAAAGTTTGTAATACTCATGCTTTTGACCCAGAGGATATTACTGAAAGTTTATACCATAATTAAGCTATTGATAAGAAGAAAGTCCCTGAATATACCAAAATATGTATTCCAGCACTTTTTTGTGATAGCACAGAATTAGAAACAAAGACATCCCTGAAATGAGAAATGACTAAAGAAACCCTATTATATAAATTTGATGAAATACTACTGTGCTATACTAAATGGACAAATCTATTGAATATAGAGAAGTATGTTCAGATGCACAATGAAGTAAGCAGTACAAACATCCCCACAATACATACATTGACTGTATCAACATAAATGGAAAGAATAACTACTAAAAAAAAAGAGTGAAGGTTTTAGAAGAAAGAGCTATTAGATGACATCTCCACTCCTACACCTTGGCCAGAAGGATAATTACATAATTGTATATTTTGATGGATCAAATTGTATGTATTCTTTTTTCCTCCTTTTCTTGCTTAAAGTTCTTACTTGTTTTATGGAATGGTTCATTGGGAGGATACTGAGTAGCTATACTAGGTAAAATTCTGGTAATGTATAGCAAGAACATTCCTGAATACTTATTTATTTAGAAAAAAAATAACCTGTAAGTTAATATAGTTCATTGCCAGTTTCATTAATAAGAGCACACAGCTGGTTTTGGAATTACTATTTTGAGTAGCAAGAATATATTCCATTTCATGAGGCTTTCCTTTAATATACTGAAAGTGAGTTGTAGAAGAGTGACAACATCTTTTAGCACTTCCAACGTGTGCGTGTGTAGGTATATATGATATATATATGTATATATATGTACACATAAATGTAGTCATATATGATTATACATACACACACATATGCACATACTGCCTGAATATATCTTTTCATTACCCATAGCTCATAGAGAATTTTCTTATTGTCTCAGAAAACTTTGTCTGTAGTTAACAAAACTTTGTCTTTGAAAGTAAACATGTCTTCTATTTCTCGTTTGATTTTCTAGTACACTCCACACAGTAGGTGCTCAATGAATGTCATTGACGGACAAACTCAAACTGCATGTGGTTACAATATCCTTGCCATGCTCATTACCACTGACCTGTACCACTGAGCTTTAATGAGGTCAGTTTAAGTACATGGGGAATCAAAGTTCCCTAAACCTCATTGACAGAAACCACATTGCAATTAACAAGAACCAAAGGAGTGCACAGATAACATTTAAAGGAGTTTCTTATGTAATAACAGAATTGATTATTGATTTATGGACACCGTAGGAGAGGAAAAACATTTTTTAAGCTATCCAGTTATTTTGTTGTGTTGGATTTTGCATATTAGTTTTCAATTCAATTTGGGTAAATTATAGAATAGGTAAATATTTTTTGTGTCATATTATATGACAGTATGATCTTCAATTTTTCAAATGACATGTGTTTCTAGTGGTGTAGCTCCTCACCTGCTCAGACAGACTTGTGGCTTCAAAAGAAGTTTATCACTTGTTTGTCAATCTAATAGTGGTAAAATTATTTGAGTTTGCTAGTTTTATGTACACTTATTGCTAGGACCATGCTCAAAATTATTTTAGCTTAACATAACCTGCTCAATGTTGTACACCATTGTCATAGCTTTGGAGAACTTAGGGTCATCTCCACACCATGATAAAGCATTAAAGAAGGACTATGGCAGAGGGAGATGATACTAATATGCTTTAGTAGTAGTTATCCAGATTAGAAATATTGTATGATCAAATCAAATTGACCATAAACACTGTAGGCTGCCAATGAGAAAATATCACAAATTACTGATGAGACAGATTTCTGAAAAGCACTTCAGATTACCAAAATAACCCAATTAGATCCCTTAACACAAGAATGTACATTACCTGTCCACTCCTATCACAGCAATAATTAATATCATAAATATTTCTATAGTACTTCATAACTTTACAAGTATTCTTATATCATTCATTTTGTTCATTCTACTTATAAACACCATTTCGTTTGTAAGAAACTGGTATTTAAAGAAATGAATGTGTCTCATCAAGAGTCATGAAGCCTGTTAATGGTCATATCTGGCCTAGATACCAATCCAAGATTTCAAAAACAAAACTATATGAATTTTTTTCTTACTCTTGGGATTTCTCCATAAGATATTACTTAGTGAAAATTGAAACCTAATCAATGTCTTAAATTTTCCTAAGATGCTACCATTGGAAATTTTGTATTCTATGTTTTGCAATTAAAGTTGTATTGTTGTCATTGTTTTTTTTTTAATAAATGCAATGACCAGGGAGATTCTGTCTCAGAAGGAAGAGGGAAAAAAAGCCTAATTCTTTGAATGTAAATTGGCAAAAAGCAAACAATTTTACTATAAAAATTGCAAATAGTTGGCATAGATCTTTCTTTGATATCACTCTTCTGCTCATTTAAGAACATCTTCAATTTTAATTGGAAACTATGTTTTTAAGTAAATAATGAATATTTGCCATGTAATAATTGGCCTATCAGGTTACTTAAGCTTGATCTCTTTGTGGACAACAGTTCATATTATATATTTAAGCTACTCTATTTTGCCTAAATGTGAATTACAGTCAAATTTCCATTTGATTGTCAGAATTCTAATGGTTTCCATGCAAAAATAAGCTGCAGAGTAAAATGTCTGAGTAAAACATATCATGGTTCTGAGCATATGAATGTGCAAGTGAGTAAAAGCAAAAATTTATATTGGGATGAACTGGTTTTCCATTTCTCATTAGTTATATACATTTCAGTTACATCCTATTTTCATAAGAAGTTTTTTATCCTAAAATTATGGCTTTATTTATGATGTCTGTAATTCAGAGGGACAACTTGGTGTAGTGCAGTGGTGTCAAACCAAAATAGCAGTATATTCAAAATGAGGGAATCCCAAATTTCTATTATCTGTGTTTTATTCCATTTTTATTTATTTTTCAAACATTTTTCATTGCATTTTAATCTGATTCATGCTGTATTTAGCAGTGTTGTGGGACTTGAAGCCAGAAACACTTGAGTTCAACTTTCATTTGACACATAATGCTTATGCAATCATGATCAACTTAAAGAGAAGGTACTGACCTACACTTAAAGAGGTTGCTTATTATTTATTTATTTTTTTTGCAACGTGACAACGTCTTGCATAATTTCCAATATATAGAATATGGAGGTAGGGGGGATTTGGAACTAATTTTTGAATGAATGTTTAAAAAAATAAAAATTAAAACATATAGTACACATAATAGACATGGCATCACACAAAGTACAATCAGTTTTGTGATGCATACAGATGATGTATAGATATTCCTGTGGGACTTTGCCCAACTACATTCAAGATACAATGTATGCCCCACTCAAGAATACAAGCAAATCCACAATACAAAGCAATCAGTCAAAAGTGATAAGCATGGCAAACTATTTTTTTTAATTTTAATTTATTTTCTTGGTTACATCATTCATTTCCACAAGGTTTTGAGTTACAAATTTTCTCCCCTTTTTGTCCCTACCCCCCAGCCCAGAACATTGATCACACTGTAAGACCCCTCCCACAATCTGC
>JAQQSW010010099.1:0-13077 GCA_028646575.1 Pseudocheirus occidentalis | reverse complement strand
CAGGCACTGTGTTAATCACTGAGGATACAAATAAGGACAAAACAATCCCTGCTTTCAAGAAGCTTATAGTCTAATGGGGGAGGCAACGTGCAAGTGGTATGTACAAATAAGCTATAAGGATAAATTGGAAATAATCAACAAAGAGAAGCACTAGAATGAAGAAGGCCTGGGAACTGCTTCATGTAAAAGGTAGAAATTTGGCTGGGACTTAAAGGAAGCCAGGGAATCCAGGAGCTGAAGATAATGAAGAAGAACATTCCAGGCACTGGAGCAGTCAATGAAAATGCAGAATCAGGAGATGAAGCATCTTGTTCAAGGAACAGAAAGAAGGTCAGTATCTCTGGATTGCAGAGTACTTGGGTAGGTATAAGACTAGAAAGACTGAGGGTGAGGAGGAGGTCAGATTATGAAGGACTCTGGATGCCAAACAGATGATTTTGCATTTGAATGTGAAGGTGATTAGAGTTGTCCATTGGAGAATGGTAAGGGACCTTGATTCCAGGACATATGATTATCAGTTGAAGGAATTAGGGAAATTCATAACAGCTGCCTTCAAGGATCTGAAAAGCTCTCATGGAAAGAGTGTTTTCATTTGGTTTTGGTGCTTCCAGAGGACAGAACCAAGAACAACGGGTGGAAATGGAAAAGGGGCAAATTGAAGTTGGATGTGAGGAAAAATTTGCTAAAATTAGAACTGTCCCTAAATGGAATGATCTGCCTCAAGAGTTCCAGAGTTCTCCCTTCTGGTTGGTCTTCAGTAAAAGCTGAATGACAACCTGCGGGTATGCTATGGTGAATTTTCCCATCATATATAGATTACAACAGATGGCTCCTGAGGTCTTTTCCAGTTCTCAAATTCTGTGATTCTGTCGCTGCCTCACAGGCATGGGAAACTTGATGTGTCCAAAACAGAACTCAGTATCTTTCCCTTCAAAACCACTTCTCTTTTGATCTTTCTTTTTCTACTGAGGATACAATTATTTTTGCTGCCACCTAGGTTCAAAAACTTGGAGTCATCTATAAGATTTCATTCTCCCTCATCCCTACAGCCAATCAGTTGCTAAATTTTGTTGATTCTACCTCCAAAACATACTTCACATCTGTCCCAATCTCTTGGCTCATACAGGCGACACCCTGTATTCAGGCCCCTATCACCACTTACTGGAATTATTACAATAGCCTTCTCATTGGCCTTCCTACTTGAAGTTTCTTCATTCTTCAATTCATAATCCATAAAACTGACAGATTTCTGTATCACTTTCAGGGAAAAAATAAAAATTCTTCTGTTCGACATTCAAAATCCCTCCCTATCTGATTCTTCTCAGAGTTTTCACACCTCTCTTCACACAACCTACTTTCTGGACAAGCAGATCTACTTGTTGGGTTTTTGTTTGTTTGTTTTTTAAATAACACAATATTCCACCTACTGTTCTTTTCACAGACTGGACCCCATGCCTGGAATGCTAATTCTTCTCATAGCCACTTTCTTGTGAGGCCTTTTCTGACTTCCCCCACACCCACACCTGTTAGAATGACCCCTAGATTACTTTGTAAATAAAGTACGAATTTTTATATATATATATATATACACATATGGGTGCATATTGTTCGCCAATAAGACAGAAGCACCTGGAGGCTATGATTGCCTTTGACGTTGGATCATGAGTACATAGCATAACGAGAGGCACGTAGTGCTTCACAAGGAGATGCATCGATGAACATCCTCCTAAATTTCTAATAAGACTTCCCAGCTATGTCCTGAAAGTCAGTTTACACAAGACTGATTTGGGGTATAGGATGATGGTAATAATTAGGGTTTGTGAAGCAGTTCACACTGGATCGCCTCATTCGGTCCTCGCAGAATCTCTGCGAGATGGTTGCTATTCTCATATCCATTTGATAGACAAAGACATTCAGGTTCAGAGAGTTTGCATGACTTTCTCAGGTTCATACAACTAGTAACTGTGGTGGAATTTGAACTCAGTTCTTCTGGATACCAGGTCTACCGCTCTGTCAGAGAGGTCCTTCCAGATGCTCCATTTAAGGATGGGGCTCAGGTCAGTAATCTTATCATTTGCCACCCTGGCTATAGGACTTCATCATGCTCCCCATGCAGGGCATCTTCTTCCATCACCAATGCTTTTCAGTGTCTTTTTACACGTTGTCTTCCCCCATTTGATTATAAGCTCTGTGAGAGCAGGGAATGTCTTTTGCATTTCTTTGTCCCCCAGCACTTAGCACAATGCTTGACACATTGTAGGCACTTAATAAATGTTTATTGACTAATGAATATTATTGACTCTATCTAATGTTTCATGTAGCCCCATGAGATACCTTTCCAATGTGTTCAAAGAATGATAATTATGGGAGTCTAAATGCAACTACACTCTAAAGGGGGTTATGTTGCTTTATGGTGAATATTTGGGCTATTTAAAAAAAAAGAAATAATAAATATATGCAAGGAAATGTTAATTGTACTGGTGATAATATTGTCTTACTTTAAATCCAACTTTAAATGCTTTGATAACTTTTAGGAGAAGGGCTATCTTAAAAAACAAAACAAAACAAAACCATATCTATCCATTCGACATTTGTACTTGTTTTTTTAAAAAGGCATTTTTCCTTAGCATCTGCTAATTTCACCCTCTAACATTTATGCTCCTACACATTTATACTAACACTTTATTTTGATGCTTTCCTCCTTAACATCCCATTTTCCTATTAAGAATTCTGTTTTGCAGAATATAATATTCAAGCTTAAGAGTCCCAGGTGAAAACCAATAGAATAACATTAAGCCAAAATGGAATTTTCTTGTATATGCTTAAATGTATGAAGTTAGAATTGTGTAACCCATATAAAGAAGACTGAGAAAACTTCCAGATGTTAGGCCACTAGGTAGGAAACAACTCATTGTATATGGAGGTGATAAGTCCCATACCTGCCCTTGGTTCTGGGCACAACAATTTAAGAAAGACTGTCCATGAACTAGAGAGTATTCAGATGAGGGTGACGAGGATAGTGAAGAACCTTCAGTCTACACCAGAAGACAATCATTTGAAGGAACTGGGGATAGTTAGCCTGGAGAAAACAAGGAACTGAGGGATATAAAAGATATCTTCAGGAATGTGAAAAAAAAATTCTCATGTAGAAGAAAGTTTATCTTACTACTCTCTCTTACCACTAGGACAATGTCATGCAAATTCCTCTCTTCTTTGTTATTCCTGTATCCAATATTCTAAGATGAGTTAAATCAATCTAACCTCAGAGAAATGCTGCTAGACAGCAATTTCTCTCCCTAGACAGCCTTCAGCTTTCCAGAGGACTACTGCTGTGAATAGCTCTAAAATTCTGACCACATAGTACAGTGAACTCTCTATTTATTTAGCAGTAAATTAAAGCAAAACATTCATAGAAACCAAAGTACAACATTCACAATGTTATAACATAACAACTTCTCACTAAAGTGGCCACATAATTTTCACCAAAGTGGCCACATGGTTTTATGCAAGATATCATTCAGTAAGTCCTTAGCTTAATCATCCTTAAGGAGCAGGCCTCCTAAGGGACACAAAGTGCAAAGGTCAAAGTTCTCCAACCCTATGTCACAGAAAATCATGATCTTCTCAGTCAGGAGTAAGTATGCAAGGAGAGGTCTTTTCATCTTGACTGGAGGTTGGCTCTCAAATTCCATGGTTCCTTTTCCATGGCTCCAGCTCCTGCCTGAATCTACTCAATCATCACCTGAATTCACAGGTAGGCAGCTCTCATCTCATCATCCATCTTGTCCTCCAGTTGCTCGTCCAGTTCCCATTCCATACTGCAGTTCAGTGTCTTGTCTACCTTAAGTCCTCCACAGTTTCTGTTTCTGGGAAGACAAAGCTTAACAGAGAAAAAAATTAACTTTCATAAACATTGCCAACACCATCACCAATTCACTATCTGCTTGTGAAACCACTAAAGACTCACAAACAAGGTCTGAGAACTCAACACAAATCATCAGTATAGTCCCAGGACCTCTGAAACCCTCCTTCAGGTCTTCTGTAAACCAACAAGAAGAAAATCCTCTTTCAGGGCTTCCAGTAAGGTCCCAAGACTTCTATACAAAGTATTACAAACACAAATCAACACAGATAGAACAGACAAACAGAGTGCCAGGATACCACAGGTTTTTTCCTTCTCAACTCTGCTACCACAAGTTCTGTTCTCAGTTCTGTTCCTTCTGAGCCTGGACTTCTTACATATGGTCATTAGCTCCTCCCTGTCCCACCCCTTCTGGTTGCATCAGCAAGTTCCTCCCACTATGGGGTTCACAAATTCTGTTTCTTAACAAAGACTTGATATAATCATAGGGAAGGCTCAAAAGAAACTTGAACTGAAACAAGGTGCTAAATAATTAAATAGCTGAAACAAGGTGCTAAGTACTTCTTTGCTTGTCATTACACAAAGTCGTATCAGTTTTCCATGGAATACTGGAAATGTTACTCTCTATTTTTCAGTTTCTTAGTGATGCAACTATTTATGTCATGGTTGAACAAAAATCTTAGACCAACATTCAGATTATAGCATCATTAGAATGAACATTTTTAAAGCTGGAAAGAACCTCATTGTTGAGGTTGAGAATTTCAAGAGAAAGCAAACAACTAGGCAAGGAAGATGTGGCACTGAGACAGATACTACCAACTGTTAACTATATCTCTCTGACTCGTAAAACAGCATCACTACATTACTTTGGCACTGGTGTTCAATTAATGTTAGGAATGATGGTGAGAGCTGGGAGTCCTTTTAACAGAACGTGGATTCGCTATTGTACCCATGAAACGGAATCCTGCTGTGTTTGTATTTGACCATGGAGTGAATATTGAGTAAGTAAAATAGAACCAGAGGAGACAATGAGAGAATGAAATTCAAGATAGATTGCTAAATGTACCTAGTTAAGGAATAGAACACTGGGGAATAAATGTAAGGAATTAAGTCCATGAAAGTACAGTCCTATGAAGCCAAGTTCATAGTAAATGCATGAGGAGTAAATTCTAGGGAGAGGGAGAGATCTCTCTGTGCAACTGGCCAGAAAAGTTGTAAACCTTGGATAGAGAGTATTTGGACTTTGGGCCAATGTGCCAATCCAATAAAGTGATAATGGCATTTGGAGAGGTAATTGTGATAACCAAGTCCTGGTATATGTACACATTTGATTTGGATGGTTCTGAGTGCAAGTAACCTCCATTAGGACAAGTGAGTGTTTGGAAAAAGGTCAATGGACTTGTGAGTCTGAATGTGCTTGTGAATTAATACTTATATTTCTTCATGTATTCCAGATACAGAATGACCACCATGGCTCTGAACTCTGACACATTACCTTACAGTGTCTTTGTGGCACTGTGTGAGGTTTAAAAACTTACTTGAAATATTCTTTATCATAAATTTAGTAATGACAAACATTTTAAAATACCAATATTAAAAGATCTGGAAACCAAACTTTTGTTATGTAGAGTACTTTTTTGTTTTTGTTTTTAAGAAGTATAGGTTAATTGTAGGGGGCAGCTAGGTAGTGCAGTAAATAGGACACCAGGCCTGGAGACAGGAGGTCCTGAATCCAAATCCAGCCTCAGACACTTGACATATTTGCTAGCTGTGTGACCTTGGGCAAGCCACTTAACTCCAATTGCCTTGCCTTTCCCTCTCCAAAAAAAAAAAGCATATAAGTTAATTGTGATGAAGTAGTAATAAAACTGCTTTGTGGCCTTTCCTATGCTTTTTCTCTTTGAGGAATTTAAAAAAGTATTTCTTGATTTTTTTGCATATCTATAACTACTCACTGACCTAGTCTCTCCTCCTTCTCCTTAAACAAAGGTCCTTACTAGTAACAAATATATAGAGTCTAATAAACTTATCTATACATTGGTGATGTCCATGTAAGCTTCTGCCATTTCCCTTGGATTCACACATTCAAAGTTATTTTGTTTGCATATTGTCAAGTAGAATCAAAAAGCTTTTATTAAATACCTACTATGTTCTAGGCATTGTGCTAAATACAGGGATACAAGGAAAGGCAAAAAAAAAAAAAACAGTCCCTGCTCTGGAGTAGTGCACAGTCTAATACGCAGATGATGACGTGCCAACCACTCTGCACAAATACGAAATATAAAGGTAAATTGGAGTTAATTTCCAAGAAATTGGGGAGGAGGGGGTTTCTTGTATAGAAACACTACATCAAAATCTGTGCTTATCTTCAGATGTTGGAAAGGAACAGAAGAATTGGTCTGGATTAATCAGATTGCTATAGATAGCACTTGCTATTGAAACTTGGCCTTAGGCTAGGCAAATTCAGCTCATGCCTGGGAATGTGGCTCTAAAACTCCCTCTGTCTTCACTTGCAAGAATTGCACAGAAAATGCAGTATCTTCCTACAGTTTATTATATGTGAACTGTGAACAATTAGCTTTTTTTTTCTTTAAGTTGTCATTGAAAAGGTCCATCACTCCCTTCCATTTTTCCCTACTAAAATCTAGGATTAGGTTGAAGAGAGACTCAATATTTCTGAATAAGACAGAAAAGGTCATTTCCATTACATTCTCCTACAAAGGCATGCTGTTTATAGTTGGTAAAATTTAAAATAATCTTGAAGATAAGTAAAAATCAAATTAAATCAAATCCATAAAGATGTTTTCCAGACTGAAAAACCAGAAATGGCCCCCTTCATACTGGCCTAACTTCCTGCTTCCCAAATTATCAAGCTAAGAAAACACAAGCTTTGGCCTACAGAAATTATACTCAGAGATCCCAAAGATAGAATTTTCTATTAGAAACAAAGAATAAAACTAATTGAATTAAAATAATTTTGCTTGGTTTAATGCCTGATACTCTCCTCCACCACCACCCCCCATCTCCAAGTTGTAAATGATTTCCACCAGACTTTCTTGAATTTTCTTTTAGCCTTGAGCACACTGAAGTCTGAGCTTTTCTGTATTTCAGGGGGACAATCAGCATGGCCAAAGTTAATGCCAAGTGATGCCTACTTGATGAGTTTTTACAGTTTTTCTTGTTATGATTATTTTATAGAAGCAAATATACCATAAAGCTTATACATTCATATCAACTATGCATCATCTGGAACTTCAAAATAAGAAAAGGGAGCTGTTCTCATCAATCCTAGTAAACAATTGAACATTCAAAGATTGCAAATAGCTTTAAATCTACATGTATTTTAAAGTTTCTCACTTCAAAAGGAACCTTTGCTGCCTTTCATAGGAACAAGGGACAAAATTAAATGCAAAAGAGCCTGCTAATGCAAGATTAAGATTCTCAGAGGAACATCAATTTCTGCACATTCTACTGATTCTGAATATTAACGTCTCATATTTAAGAGCCTAGCTATCTCTGAAAAACACAACATTTGAAGCATAATGAATCCAAATGAAGGGAATTTCATTGACTCTTACTTTTTCAGCATGTCTGACCACCATGCAGTCAACTGGGTTATTAAGGGCATAATTGCTCAATTTGGGGATTAGTCTTGCTCCTGGTTTTCCTTCCTTTTCCCCTACTCTCCTCACTTTACCTCAATTTCATTTCATGTTAGCACCTCCACCAGGGCAACAGACAGGGTCAAGGAGCAAAAGTGAAACCCAAACTAGACAACCGTGACTGGAGGAATGGAGTAGATTAAAATTCTCAACTGTTATTGATTTACTTGCTGATTCTTGAATTATCAGGAATTCATTTAATTTGTGCTCAGCCTGCATGATGAATAAAAGTCAGGCTCTTGAGTCAAGGAAACCTGGGTTCTAGTCCTGCCTCTGAGAGTACCTATTGGCTTTTTGAGATGAGCTAGTCAATTAAACGGTGCCTGTTGTCTCCCCCGTTAGACTAAACACTTCAAGAGCAGGAACGATTCCCAACATTTAGCACAGTGCCTGGCATGTAGAAGGTATCTAATTCTAACTGAGTGACTTACAGTGCTCCCAAAACTCTAAGAGTTGATGTTATGGAAGAATTCTCGAACTGCCTTGTTGGGGAATGTCTTAGAAAACCGTAAGATCAAAGCTCTAGAATAGGAAGGGACCTGAGAGACCATCGAGCCCAACACCCATATTTTGCAAATGAAGAAATTGGAGCTTAAGGAGGTTAAGCCATTTATCCAAGGTTACAAAGATAGCAGGACTCAAGTGGAATTCGAGCACACAAGGGTTTGATTTCTCTTTCCACTATAAAACATGAACTACCCATAGCAGTTAGCTCCTTGCCCTGGTATAGACCCAAAATAAATTCCCAGCATTCTTAGATGCAGTGGGAAATACACAGTCTCTATCCTGGAGTGTTACATGGGGAAAGAAATAGCTTTATATTTTCATAGCATAATAGACTTAGAGGTAAAAGTGACTTTATAGGTGACATAGTCCAACTCCAAAATTGGACAGATGAGGGACTGGGGCCTCAAGAGGTAAAGTAGATTCTCAAGGTCACATAGGTACTAGAAAAAGGATTTGAATTCAGAACTTCTCATTCTAGATGCAATGTTCTTTCATTTCACCTTGTTTCTTGTCAGTCCCTTAGCCCTGTCATCCCTATGCCCTAAGTTCACAAATCATCAAGAAACAGCTAGACCTCAATCACCTTTTGTCCACTTTTAAACAGTGGAAAAATACAAAAGTTGGCATTAGTCATTTTTATGCTGTTTAAAAATTTTCCTCATAGCATCTGCTTCTGTTTCTGCAATGACAAGAAATGTGAACAGAGGGGATCAGATGCACAATGTACTAGGGATGGAGGCAGGTGGCTTTTCTAAGAGAATTCATAGATATGATTGTCAAAGCTCAAACCAGATCCACCCATATGGGATGGGGAGATGTGCTTGTGAGGATGAGAAACATATGAGGAATTCAGCTAATGCAATGTTGTTGAATAACAATAACAACACTTTGTGTTTATGTGGTGCCTTTCTCCTAAAGAGCTCTGCTGGCTTTACAAACATTTTCTCATTAATCTTCACAACTTCCCTATATGGAAGGCACTTTCAAATATCATTACTCACATCTTTATCAACTGGGGAACACAAACCTGGAGAGTAGGGAAGCAACTCATTCAAGGTCACCTAGGGAGTAAATGGCAGAGCCAGGAACAAAACCCAGGGTTCTGATTTCCTGGTTTAATATTCTACGAGGGTAATAGACTACACTAAAGCTTCCTCAGAGCTGCAGCCAGTCTAAGGTGAATGGTGCTTTAGCCCAGAGTTCTCACATGGGGAGACATCTTTCTCTTCAGGTAGGACAGAGCAAAAGAAGGACATTTTCTCCCTAGGAGAAACTTTTCCAAAAAAATAATACAAGGGGGCAGCTAGGAGGCGCCATGAATAGAGCGCAGGTCCTGGAGTCAGAAGGACCTGAGTTTGGGTCCAGCCTCAGACACTTAATACGTGCTGGCTGTGTGACCTTGGGCAAGTCACTTAACCCCAACTGCCCTGCCTCCCCCTTCCAAAAAGAAAATACAAGGCCAGACACAACCAGGGTCTGCCAACTTCCCATTAGCAGGTTCTTATCTCTAAGGCCCAATTTCTTCACCAATCCACAGGGCTGGAACTTCACCCTGTTTGGAAGGACTGTCTTTTGTACAACTCCACAACCACCAAGTATTTTTATCCCAGGTGAAAATATTCCTAGATAGAATTCAAAGATTCAGCCCCAATGTTAGAACTTTACTTTCTTATCTGAAAGAGGAAAAGTCATGCCCACTGGTTGGTTGCATTTTACCTGGGCAGATTCTGGCAGAATAGAAGCTCCCTGAGAGTAGTGGCTATTTTCATTTTATCTGGGTATCCCTGACATTGAACACAATGTCTGAATTCATTAGGTAAAGGATTAATTGAATAAGCTCTTTAGCTTAAAATCAAGGGGGTAAATTAACAGGCAAAGATAAGTAACAGAAAGAAACACTCCTCAGTTCAAAGAACGTCAGAAACAAAGTTTGAAATATCTATTCCAACCTTCTATATGGGGGGGGGGGGTGGATGGCAGTTTGTTCAGACCTGCTATCAGTGCAAAGAACACCCATTATGGAATCTCTTTCTAATGAGGTTAATTACCAATTCATCTGTAACTTATGGTCTTAGAAACTAGCCTGGGGCACTGAGAAGAGGAGCAATTCTCCCATGGTCATACATATAACATGTCAGAGGTAGGATTTAAACCCAGGGTTTCCTGATTCCCAAGTTGATAACTTATCAGCTATGCTATGACGAATTTCTTCCTTATTTTTACAGATGCAGAAACAGAAAATGGGTCCCAGGCACTGATGTTGACAAAGGTTCAGCTTGGAGCAATATGTATGTGAAGTGCCCCCCACCTTCATCCCATCCCAGTTGCAGCTATTTCGAAGTTAAATGCATTTAATGGAAGATGGTTTGTTGGCAAAATGATTATGGCTATCTTTCGACCTTTTCCAACTCACCACACCCTCTTTCCTGATTTTATGACAGCTTCCCAATCACTAGGTTCCATTTTATGAAGGAGGTTGTATTCTCTTATATACATAAGGCCAAACAGAGCCCTTGAGTTCTAGCCCTTGCCCAAAATATTCTATTGGCTAGCCAGAACATTCCCATAGGCCGTGACTTTAGGGAGATGATGCTAGGAGGCTAGCTATATCTAGATTGGACCTCATTTGTCATTTCCTGTGTCCTTCTTTCTGATAATTATCTCTAGTTATTCTGTGTGTGTAAAATCCACTTTCTTTATGGCTCATGAGATAAAGGCTACTTTATAAGAAATCTCTTTAAAAATTGGCAAGGGAAAGAATGATAGCTTCCAGGTAGAAGGTGGCAGTTTAGCCCCACAGATCTCTACCTCTGAGGCTTCCTACACTCCACTTAACCAGTTGGCTGTAGAGTATACAAGCAGCCAGCTGGCAAACAAAAGTCTGAGCCCCATGGGGCAAAGTGAATCCTGTGGAGCTGACAGTGGCCAGAGAGACACTGAGCCTCTTCCTTCAGGCACTAACTGTTCATCATCTCCCCAGGGCCACGGCAGTCAGTTCCCTTCAGGATCAATTGCCATTGATGCGTTCTTTGATCACAACATAATGGAAGATGGACTTACCCTGGAAAATCTGATGAAAAAAAAGAAAAGAAAGAAAACAGTTGTTCTCCCATGTACATATGCATACCCATACATATAGAAGCCATGGCTTTCTGGTTGAGAATTGTTTTCCAGGAACATAGACTTAAATATGATAAGGAGGTTCCTAACTTTCCAGGCTTGCCTCTCTGCTCCTGTTAAATAACTATAGAGAAGCTTTCTATCTCTTTCTCTGACACCAGCCAGTTTTTTTCTTAAAGCAATCCACAATTTCTGCCAAAATATGTTCAGGAAATATGAGCTGTTGCATCTGGTGACCCCTTTAGTTAACCACAAACTGAATCATGGGATACAGTTCAGCTGAGTAATAAAATATAATTCAATTGGGGAGTGGCATTAGAGTGGGCCACATCCTTACAGATCTTCTTTTAACCCAGTTTAACAAGTTGCTCTCAAGAAGTTATTTATTCCCCCTGTCAACATCCTGTTGTGGAGATGACAGCCGTCAAACCTCTTTTGGATCCTAATCCTATTCTTCCCCCTCCAGCCTCAGGTAGTGGAAGGCCTCATGGATGCAATATCCTTCTGAGTCAGCTAAGTGATTTGTTTGACATCGATCACTTGTTCAAAAGAACAGACACCAGGTATTTTTTTAAAAGAAGACAATATAATCTCACTCATCATTAACCATGAAGCAAATTTAAAATAAATATCAACTGCTATAAGTTACTGTAAATTTCAATATGACCTGGATGGTCATAAGGGTCCCACTAGTGATCTGCAGTTATTGTTCACCGAATAGTACAGAATTTATCAAGTGGCTGCTACATGCCCAGTACTGTACGAGGCTCTGAAGATATGAAGGCAAAAGTAAAGCAGTTCTTGCCTGCAAGGAACTTACATTCTATCAAGGGACATACCTGTGCACATATATTAGTATATAACACACACACACACATACAGAGGTAGGTACAAGGAAACCTTGGGTAGGATATATGTACATACATACATACATACATACATACATATATGTATGTATATATATATAGCCTACCCAGGGTTTCTAACTGATATGTATATATGTGTGTGTGTGTATAAATACATATATATATATATATATATATATATATATATATATATATATATATGATCAGTTAGGTTTCCCTAAAAATGATCTTAGTTTGTGTAAATGTCTCTATCTTTAACTATTTTTAAAAATCATCAATAACATTTTAAATTTAGCTTGGAATTGTTTTATCTGCATGCCATTTTTTCACCTTTTCCTTGATCCTAGATTTGTATTAGTGTAAGCAAAGGGAGTGAACAATCCCCAGGTAGAAGAGACTGCAGAATCTGCTCCCAGAAAGGTGTAAAGAAGTGTTCCAGAAGTGCCTTGCACCTGAATTTGGCACACGTGCACACATTCTATAACTAGTTCCAGTATGCTGAACTATGATAAGGAGAAGTCTTTTTGATTGGCTGCATTCAAAAGGCTCCTCTTCTGCACACATTCCAAATTGGGAAAGACATTTCCACTGTATTTTATTATACCCTTCCAAAGCAGTCTCCCCAGACCCTTCCACATGAGAATTATTCCCCCACCCCATTTCATGAATTCTGATTGTTCTAATAAGTTAGTTATCTGATGTTATATGGACAAAATAATTTCCTTTCTGCTAAAATATAATCAATTTTATTATTTTGTGATGCTAACACTTTCAAGTACCTTTTGACTTTTCTTGTATTCATGATGTACAGAAATGAGGTTTCTGTATAGTTTAGAACCCTTCAAACACTCATTTCTTACTCACAACCATATTTCTCAGAACATTGTTTGGGGCAGGTATTTCCCTCACCACTGATGTTTACCTTTGCACCAAAGTCACCAATTATTAAAGTGTTTATTAATTTCATTTAAAGGCCCCTTTCAAGTCACAGAATACTTCTGTTTCCTCAACAACTAATTGAAAATAGCTGCAATTATATTCATGGTGGTATTTTTGCAAA
>JAQQSW010010098.1:0-13077 GCA_028646575.1 Pseudocheirus occidentalis | reverse complement strand
CACCAGGGGCTTGGAAATCCTGGTCATCAGGCCAGGCAGTTGGTTGGAGGCGAACTGAATCCTCATACTAGCATGTACCGTGATATGTATGATATGATAGCACGTACTATGATAAGACGAATCTCTACAACTAGGGGAGAATGGGATTTCCTGCCACAAAAGGAAGGCTTTAAGATCAAGCCATGCCTGAAAAGACCTGGGGATGTGTAGAAGAGAAGACTCCAGAGAAGATGAAAGTTATCCTCAAGCCAGTCAAGGTCAGATTCATGGGAGAGGGTGGAGGCTGGATCTATTTGTCTGCAAAGGGCAGAGCCAAAAGAAAAGGTAGATGCTTCAAAGAATGAATTGAAAGTCAGCGTGAGGAACAATCAGAACTCTTCAGCAGCAGCATGAGATGCTTGGGAAGTTGGTGAGTTGCCTGTCACTGTCTTCAGGGGAGGGCTGGGGGGCTTGGTGGACAAAGGTCATGGGATACTAGAAGGTACATCCATATGTCCATTAAGTATTGGGTTATCTAACAGCTGGATGCTGTTAAGCTCTGGGGTCTGACGATATACAATGTTTCCTTCCGCACCCACTAAAGGGACATTTGAAACTCTTCGACAACGCTTTAAACTAATGAACTTGTAAAGTAAGACAGAACAGAAGTGGTCAGAAAGCCACCCTGAAAAACCTTATCTTCTATTAGATGAGAAAAACCATCTCCCCAAATAAGGCCACTCTACCCTATTTTAATGTGATTTTTTTCATGTATTTCCAAAAAGGATGAAGACTGAGTCAGCGTCAGGGCATGGCGTACAGCTTCTGTGGTTTTACCTGAATTACAAGAATGCCTTGTTCCCAGAGCAGGCAGCCTTTGTCAGCAGCCAAGGACTTAAGGAGGGAAAAGAAAAACAAAACACAAGGTGAGGAAACCCAGGTCGGTGTGGTCAATGACAATTCCAAAAAAGAGTTATGAAAAGTCGATCATAGGAAATTTTCTGGGCAAGGCCCCCCCGCGCTAGGCTTGAGGAATAGGACGAGGACACATTATTCATTCGCTCTCCCCTAGGAGCTCACAGTCTAGAGGGAGGGGTATTTGCACAAAAACGGACAATATAAAGTAGTGAGCAAAGATTTAAAGGAGAGACCAGAAAAGGGTTTCGAGGAAAAAGTGAGCAGAGTGTAAGCATTCATGTCTGGGGATCAGCCATGACTGCACAGAGTAGGCAGCCTCTGAACCAACTTTAGAGGATGAGAGTGATGTTGACATTAATAAAAGGTTTTCATGCATTTATGAACCATCATAATAACCTCAAAATGTTGACATACATGGACTTCAGTTCAAGAAGCGGGAGGAGAATAAAAGAGGAGAGAGGGAGGGAGGGAGGGAGGGAGAGAAACAGAGAGATACAGAGAGGGAGACAGAGAGACAGAAACAGAGAAACAGAGACAGAGAAACAGATACAGTGAGGGAAGAAGGGAAGGAAGGAGGGAAGGAGGGAAGGAGGGGGAGAGAGAAACAGAGAGACAGAGAGACAGAAAGAGACAGAGAGTGAGACAGAGAGAGACAGAAACAGAGAAACAGAGACAAAGAAACAGATACAGTGAGGGAGGGAGGGAAGGAGGGAAGGAAGGGGAGAGAGAAACAGAGAGAGAGACAGAGAGACAGAAAGAGACAAAGAGTGAGACAGAAACAGAGAAACAGAGACCAAGAAACAGGCAGACACAGAAACAGTGAGGGAGGGGGAGGGAAGGAGGGAGGGAGGAAGAGAAAGAGAGAGAACATGAATGGAGGCCAAAGGAAGAAGACACTCTTTTCCTAAAGGAGGTATTGATGAAGTCTGGCTGATATAACACAACCCACTCAAAATAGAGAAAGAAGCTGCCCTTCAGCCAGTCCCGATTGGATGGTTATTTTAATAAAAACTATTCACTTTCCTTTGTTCTACAGGATGTGACTTGAAGGGCACATTCACTTTCAGGTATTATGACAGGGGCACTTGTGATGTACCCCCTAATTCACATACGCATGCCTCCCTTGCGTCTTCCCCAAACATGATCTTTCCTTGCCCCCTTCCGGCCCCATTGACCCTGTCTGGCTAGCACTGAGAATGAGCGCTGCAACGTCATTTAAGAAAAAAAAAATCATCTTCTTGATCCTCAGCAAAATGGTACCTTTCAGGCCTCTTGATTTGGGTCTGAGGTGTCTTTAAAGGTAAAAGGTAAAAGAATGGAGGTCTCAATGTCTGGCGATAGTTGGCCCCATCTCTGAATATTAGAAATAAATTTCATCTTCTCCGTCTGCACATTTTTTTTCTTGTGAAAGTGCTTAAGATTATAATAGGAAAATTATTTTAATGAAGGGAATGATTAAAATAATGCAGTGGATTAATCAAAAGCACTTCCAAGTCATAAATCAATGGCCAAATGCAACGACTCACTGCTGTTATAAAAATACCCGAAGATTTTCTAAAATGGGAAATACCACATAGAACCGGGAAGCCCCAAATTGGTCCAAGTCTTAAAGGTTTCAACTAGAAACAATACTAACTCAATAAAACCACATTTAATTATGTCTTTTCATTATGCATTAAAATTAATCAGTGCTTCCTTTGTGTTTCTCCTCTTCTGCAGAACATGTGGGTCCAGATGGTTTTCAAAGACTGTAATTTCAGGGGATTTTAAACAACACATTCTTATTCTGTAATAGACGGCATTTGATCCTCATTTGATGTTGGTTCCTGGAAAATCCCTACCTTTCAAAATTCATGAGAGGATTTGAGTGGTAATCTAAACAGCTGGTCATTTTCCTGCTCGATTCTTTTAAATCCATCCAAGAAAAAAAAATAAAAGAAAGAAAAAAAAGACAGAACAAAGCCAGATTTTAAATAGGGTTAGAACTTCTAGACCCTTGTAGAGATAATGGTGTGAAATTCCAACCGGGCAACTTCTTGACATATCAACAATCTCAACTCAAGAAAACCTACTAGTAAGGAGTAAATGTCAGTCCCTGATAACATAAAGAATGCAGCAACATGGCAAGAATTCCCAAGGTAAAAAAAAAAATAAAGGATCATTACTTTGCTGGCCTTTGTGGGCCTGTCAGGAACAGAAGTAATATGTAGAATGTTAGAACTGATGGCAACAGCATATTAGGAGAAGATCATGTAGCGTCTTTGCCTCATTCTGGGAACTACACATGAAGAAACATGTTGACCAAACAGAAGAGATCCAGGTGAAGAGCTCCCAAGACAAGAAGGTATGAGGAGATCACCATGTGAGTAGTTACAGAATTGGGGACTTTTAGTTTGGGAAATAAAATAGGGCAAAGAACTGGAAGGGCTGTTATTTGGAAGAAGTAGATTTGAACTGATCCCTGTGACTACAGGAAGCAGGAACAAGAAGAAGCCGGCTCAAGAGAATAGGGTATTGGCTCAGGGCACTGTCTGAAAGCAGGTCAGACGGCTCTGAGTTTGGGTCTCCTTGGCATGGGAAGTGTTTGGGTGACTACATCGAAGGGTGATTTTGCCCAGAAAAGAAATGGTTGCCTTGACTAGGGGTTGGATGGTGATAACCTGAAACCTTTGCCAGATGTCTTTGTTTTCTCCTGATTAGTTGGTACTGTTTTTTATTCTCCCCACACGTGGTGTTTGGAATTCTGGCACCAGACAGTCCCTCTGTGTGGAATGCATTATCTCCTCACCTCTGCCTCCAGGAAGGCTTGAGTGAAGCAGCTGCTTCTTACCAATGGACCTGCTTGAACTCTTCAGGAATAAGTATTTTATGACTGGAAAAATACCTGGTCTTGTTCTTCCCATTGACTTACCTGGTCATGGATTTTACATGCTCTCCCCCTCCCCCAAAGTGTAAGCTCCCTGAGGGCAAAGATTTGTTACTGGCTGTGCTTCCTAACACATAGCTTGCTGTGTGGCAGAGAAGAAGGGCTTAAGAAATGGCTCTGGTTGATTGATTGTGCTTCACAACAGTTAGCTGGGTATTTGTAGCAGTCCAAACCAGGACAAGATCTGAATGTCCAGGAGGCAAGGACTCATGAGGCACCTACCTAGCAGGTGGTTGTTTGGGAAAGCAATACTCTTTAAGACCTTCCTCACAGAAAGCCTCCTATCAGTCACAATTACAATCACTATAAAGGAGATATCAATTGGCCCATTAACAGATAAGATACTGGGGGAGAAGTTAAGGATAGGAATGATGGAAAGAGAAACAATTCCACAGCTAGAGGAGCTCCTCTCCTAATTGGGGAGAGGCAGTGGGAGGTGTAAAGAGGTAGACAGAAAATGGTCATGCAGAACCAGTGTGAAATGAAAGGAAGCAAGTTCCAGTCAAAGAATTTGAAGAGGTGAAGCCAAGCGAGGCTGAGGTGGGGAGGGAAGGTCAGGGCAGTTAGAAAAGGCTTGATTAAGAATGTGGTGCTTAGGTTGTATTTTAAAGGAAGTATTGTACCCAAACCCAAACCCCAGGTCACTGCCCCCCACCCGATTTGTGGCCCACCATTAAGCCCCCTTTATATTTCTGTCTCTATCCCTATCCTACACCCTGTTACAGATTGAAACAGCTTTAAGGTGTGTCTGGGCATTTGTCAAGGTGTAGTTCCCTGCCCCCTCCTTCCCCAAATTAGCATTGTATAGATTTTCCTTGAATCACTATGAGTGTACAAAGGGCAACTCAGTATCAGTGTGTAATACAGAGACCACCCTGTCCTGTTCTGCTGACCAAGCGGGGTCCCCACACCCTTTGCCCAGAACATGACCCCAGCCTGTTCTGGGGGTTTCCAGTTCCCCTCCAGTTCCCCCTTACCCCATGACCTACCACCCTGTTCTGGAAAGCACTGACTATGATCTTCCACCTTGCTCTTCTGAGGGACACCTGAGTCACAGGAAGACTTCACCCTTGTATTCCAATTATCCCTGAGCTATATATCTAACCAATGGCTTTTCTTTGCTTCTGTATGTCATGACTTCTTCTAGCTCCCCTCCCTGATTGTGGCTTTTGTGGTTTTAGCCTTTATAACCAAAGTGGTGCCCCTAAAGAAGCACTACCAATTTGAGTGATGAGCACTCTAGTAGTCACCCACTTGCTCAATAAATTCACACCCAAATTTTACCTTGAACCTGGGTCTCAGCTTGCACTTATTCTCTGCAGGACAGAAGAAAGAACTCCCTATAGAAGAGGTGACAAGGGAATGTGTTCCCAACAAAGACTATGGCCAATGCTTGTTGTTGTTGTTATTGTTTTCCTTTTTCTTCCTCTTCTTTTTTTTCCCAATGCTGAATTTGAGGCATCATCCAGGGGGAGATGTCCAATATGCTGTTGATAATGTGGGTCTGAAACCCAGGGCAACACCAAGACTACTGTCCTAGTTCTCAGAGTCATCAAAGTAACAAAGAAAAATCAAACCTCTGGGAGCAGATGAGGTCACCAAGAGAGGGGAGAGAAAAGAGATAGGGGAGTATTGGCACCAAGATGACAAATTCAATGGACTGTGTTTTCCCTGGTGAAGGTCATACACTGATGGCTGCAGATTTGGAAAGGGCTCCAAGATTCATTGTCTCTAAATCAATGCTGCTTGTGCGAGTCCAACAACATGGTACACCAGGGAGCCAAGAGACCCACATGGACCAGATCTGGAGCTATTTGGGTTCTCAAGGAAAGAAATGCTGTTCATTAGAAGGCCCAGTGCTTGTAGGATGGAGGACTCAACTTTTTTCCCATATTACTGTTAAATATGGACAAATTTGGCTTTATGAAATAAATGAAACCTATGAAGACATGGCTTCATTTTCTAAGTCCTGAATTTTGTTAGCAAATGGATATTTATGGATAAGATAAGGAGAAATTTATACTGCATATGCTTTGAAAACCCCAAGAGTAATACTACTGGCAAAAAGAGAGTCATGAGAGCTACCATTTCTGAAGTGCTTTTAAGGCACACATAACCCCACACTCAACCTTAACAACAATACTATGAGGTAGATGCTATGATCATTCCCATATCACATATGAGGAAACTGAGACTGGAAAGGTAAATGATTTTTCCAGTGTCACATAGTTTATAAGCAGCTGAAGCAGGATTCCAACTCACTTCTTACTGACGACAGGTCCAGGCCTCTCTCTACTATGACACCTTGGTTTAGGTGCCTAGACTTATTTCACTAATACAAGAGTTGGAAAGTAAAGAAGTCAAATCTCAGGAAAAAAAGATGATTTTCCCTTATAGCTTCCATTCCCTTATACATTCTATACATGTAGATGTGCATGTGCATATATGCATGTATACATGTATTATGAGTATATATGTGTATACATACACATACAAATATAGAAATATATACATAAATGTGTGCATGGAGAGAGCGACAGAGAGACAGAGACAGAGATGGAGACAGAGAGAGAGGCAGGAGGGGAGGAGGAGGGGAGGAAGGAATAATAACACTAGTTCACATTTGTATGGTGCTCACAGCCAGCCCACAGCTAGACTCTTTAGAGTTATCTTCTCCTTTGATCCTCACAACAACCTTAGGAAGGAGGGCTTATCATCATTTTACAGATATGAAAACTGAGACAAACAGCAGTGAAGTGACTTGCCCAAGATCACATTGCTAGTAAATGTCTGAGGCTGAATTTGAACTCGGATTTTCATCAAGCCAGGTCCAGCTCTCTATACACTGGACCTCCTAGTTGTCCTATATATTGTTATTGGTAAGTAATTTTTCAGTTGTGTTTGAATCTTTGTGAATTCTTTTGGGGATTTTCTTGACAAAGACACTGGGATACTTTGTCATTTCATGCTGCAGCTCATTTTACAGATGAGGAAATGGAGGTTAACAAGATTCATAGATTTGCCCAGGGTCACACAGCTAGGAAGTGCCTGAGGCCAGATTTGAATTCAGGTCTTCCTGACTTTAGGCCTTGTGCTTTATCTGCAGCATCACTCAGCAGTCAAGCTGTGCTACATCTGTGTGCATGTGTATGTATGTGTGCATATGTATGTGTGCAAATGTATGTGCATCTGTTTATATGTATGTGTGTAGACGTGGGGGAGTGCATACTTGTGTATATTCACTCAGTCAATACACATTTATTAAACGCCTGCCACGTTCCAGGCACGGCACTCATTACGTCCACTGAAAGGGGACAAAGCAATACCTACTCCCAAGGAGGCTCACACCAATGGGGGAGACAAAATGCAAACAAATATATACAAAGCAAGTTAGAGGACATTAAGGAGGAAGCAAAGACCCAAGGGAAGGCTCTGGAGGGCAGAGGGGCAGCGAAGGCTTCCTGCAGAAGGTGGGGCTTCTGGCAGGACCTGAAGGAAGCCAGGAAAGCTCAAGGCCTGAGCAGAGGAGGGGGGCAGCAGCCCAGGCCTGAGGGATGGCTACAGAGATGGAGGGGCTTGTTCATGGAACTGCAGGAAGGCCAGCGTCGGCTCTGAGGAGCTCTTGGTGGATCATGGGTGTCGGAGACTGGACAGGTAAGAGGGGGTGAGCCAAGAAGAGCTTTGAAGGCTGAGTAGAGCTTAGTGTGTGTCCACCAAACCACACACACACAGACATTCACACATACATGAGGGAGAGAGGAGCTTCCAGGTGCTCTCTGTTGACAAGCTGTTGTCATTGGTTTCACTGTTGTGCTTGTCATTGTTGTTGCTATTGTTACCTGGCTCGTTCTTGGCCACTGGATGTTGTGGTTTTGCTTATTTTGCACCTCCCCTTGCATGGAGCTCAGGTGGGTCTCTCAGGAATTTGGAGGAGCCATTTCTAGTTCTGCTCTCTGGAGCCAAGTAGAAGAAGGGGGCCCACTGGGCCACATGGCTGCCATTACAATTCTTGAAGAAAGGTGTACTGCTCTTAGTAAGTCTCCCTTTCTCCATCCATCCTCCGGGCAGTCCTCCAAGGGCTTTATCTTGATCTTTTGCCATCTTGGTCATGTGTTTCTTTATATTGTCTTACTTGTCCAAGACCTTCCTGAATTGTTTCACCCAAGGCAGAAAAGCAAAATTTCAAATGTGTCCCAACTAGGATTTATACATGAACACTACTACTTACCATTGCCATGACTTGTCTGGGCAATCTTCGGTATGTGAGCTGATGACCTAGAGTAGTTAAGCAGTTTGAGGTTGAACTGTTGACTGTAGATTCATATTGATGCTGGATTCTACTCACATCCTTAGGGTTGTCAGAAAAAGTACCTAGCCATGCCCCTTCCCAGCCTCTTCATAGTACATGACATAGAGGGCATTTAACCAATGGTTACTGTTTGACTAACTGAAGTTGATTTGTGCCCATCAAAATGTCTTTTATTACTTTGGGTCTGATATTATCTAGCTTCTTAAGATGTTTCTAGATCCTGATGTTATCATTCAATACATTTACAACCTCATCCAGCTTTGTTTCAGCCACTTATTAATAAGTGTCCTACATATGGTTTTATCAAAGTCATTGAATAAAATGAATAGTGCAGTGCCTACCATGAATCCACTGGGTAATTCACTAGAGACCTATTTTCAAGTTCACATTGAACCATTTAAGTGTACTCTATAGTTGTATCCCAGAGTCAGGAAAACCTGAGCCCAAATCCAGCCTCAGTCATTTATTAGCTGTGTGACCTTGGGCAAGTCACTTAGGCCTGTTTGCCTCATTTTGTCATCTGTAAAATGAACCGGAGAAGGACATGGCAAAGCATTCAAGCAGCATCACAAAGAGTTAACCAAAACAGAAATGAATGAACAGCAATAAGGCATAGTCATTCAATCAGTTTCTGAATCCAACTAAATATTCTGTCATCCATTTCATATTTCTCCACCTTGTCTTCAAGAATAGCATGAGGAACTTCATCAAGTCTTTGACTAAAATCTAGGTAAAGGGCATGAATAGAAGCTTAGTGACCAACTTCTATTTTCTCTGTCACATATGTGGCATTCTTCTTTAGCACCTGAGGAGACTGACTGCTTCATATCAAAAAGACCTGATAAGGTAGCCCTCACCTGTGCTCCAGTTACATGAGGAAATCTTTGGTGGCTCTCTGCTAGGCATGGCCTCTTTCATCCCCTGCACTAGGCCAGATTGCAACCCACTTATGACTTCTCAGGTCACACAACATTGATCTGTAAATGAGCTATCATTTGTACTGTGGATTTCCTTTTAGAGCAGTGGTTCTCCACCTGTGGCTGTTCAATTAAATACATCCTGCATATCAAATATTTACCTTACAATTCATAACAGTAACAAAATTACAGTTATTAAGTAGCAATGAAAATAATTTTATGGTTGTGGGTCACCACAACATGAGGAACTGTATTAAAGGTTCGTGGCATTAGGAAGGTTGAGAACTGCTGTTTTAGAGCATCTTACATATCACAGACACCAGTGCAGCACTCAAACTATTTGTAGACATTATGTGTAAAGGAAAGAAATTTATATTTATGGAATAGATCTGTGTTGGGACTTGGGGCTCGCCTCCACTGATGATAGTGTCCAGAAAGCTTTGGAGCAAAGAGTGAATGGGAGCTTCCATTAGCACTGCAGAACCCCATGGAAGGGGTGGGAGACAGACCTACTACTGGAAGGTGGATTTGAAAGTGAACATCTGTGTCACACATTGACTTCATCACTCTCACATGCTCTGTCTCTTCTCCTTACAATCATCTAGTCTATTAAATGCCTGTGTTTGCTAGAAGGGTTCATGCTCAAAGTTTTATGATGTTTAGGTAAATTGGAAGACAATGTTGGTTATGAGACGATCATGAGATACATAAGTCTTCAGTAGTAAGTGATCACTGCTGTGCTGGTTCTCACTCCATTCCCCCTAGGATTCCCTGTCACATGTGGCAATCTGAGCCCACTCTAGGATTAAAGTCAACCAGAATTGTAAGCCTGTCCTCTTTCAGCCCACTGATGAGAATGGGGTCCAGTTCTTCATCATGTTTTTCTTTGCCCTCACCAGGGTTTATCATGGTGTGAGCACAGGCACCGGGGAGGGTTGAGCAAGTGGCAATCACATCATCATGACCCTGTACTTTCCTCTTTTTGGTAGGCACAGAATATTGTTCACTAGATTTGTTTTGAATGCAAAACCTACACCAACTTTACTGTGCTGCCCTTCACTGTGGCCACTCCAGAAAAATGCATATCCACATCTGTCTGCAGTAATCTGGCCTTCATTTGCCAGCCTTCTTTCACTCAGGGCTGCTATTTGGATGTGATACCTGCTGAGTTGTCTCACAACAAGTGCTGTTCATCTTTCAGTCTACTGGATCTTGTGTTGTCTGTAAATGTGGGCACATTCTACATATCAATGGCAAATTGAATTGTCTTTGCAGAAGGTTTTGTATGTTCTGTGTGCATGCATACATGTATTCATATGCATGTGTGTGCATGTGCATGTATACACATGTGCTGGCTCTGCTCTTGCCAAACCTTCACTGTCCTCATCTTGGCACCTGTTGCAATGGCTGCCTATCTCAGACTGAGCTGCAGCCAGGGTGCTTCACCCCCACTGGGAGAATGTACCCCCATTACTCAATGCTATTACTGGGACAGCAAAAGAAGATGGGGCTGCCCCTCCCTCCATGCCAAGTTTTGTTTTTTTCTTACTCCAACCAGTTAAAGACTTCATGAGAACAACTTTCACTGTGCTCGATGTCCAAGGGCTGCTTTGGTGTTTTGTATCTCTTGGATTGGAAGCTGCTAAATGGACTTGGCTGTTTGACAGCTGCAAACATCCCAACATCATCAAATAGCAGTAAAAGGTGGAAATGTTAAGGTACCTGAGTCCATCAGTGGCCTCTCTAGATGGAAATGAACTTGTGGCCCAATATTCATGCTGAAGTTAATGTCCTCTGGCTCTGGATGCCTCCACTGTCTTAAGCTGGGGACTGTGGGGCATAGTGTCCATGAAAAGGCAGCTGACCTGCCTTGGTCTGTTAGCAACTGGCTCCCTGCTTCCAGGGACTGTCCAAGAAGGGGAGGGCAGGCAAGCACCTTGAGTTGCTTGAAGGAAAATCAAGTGGAAAATACCAACTGACTGCAAATATTTGAAGGTCTCTTACCTGGAAGGCCCAGTCCACTCCTTCCCTTTAGAGCCAAGGGCAAAACTAAGAGTAATGGATTTAAAGTAAAAAGATAAAAATTAAATCTTAAGGCAAAGAAAAGTAGATCCAAATATTTGGGGCTGTACACAATAGGATGCTGCTGCCTGGTCTTCAGACAAAGGATCGATGACCATTTGATGGCTATTTTGTAGGGGACACAGAATTTTTAAAGGGATTGCTTGGGTAATATGGAGAGCAGGCACTTTCTGACTCTGAAATTTTGCAATTTTTTGAGTGTATTAGTTACCTCATTGTCTCCCATGGGTTCAATCACCACTTCTGGGCAGATATGATCCAACCAAGGCATTTGATGCTGTCAGTTGTGAGGACTTGTGGAAGATGATGTCAATATTTGGTTGCCCGGAGAAGTTCATCATCATTGTACGTCAGCTTCATGATGTTGTGTTTACTTGGGTTCCAGATAATAAATGGTGCTCTCACATTTTCCGGTCACCAGTAGAGTGAAGCAAGGCCACATGCCTGCTGCCATGACTTTTAGCAAAGTCTTTTCAGCAACATTGTCAGATGCCTCCAACGAGGATGAACATGACATCAAAGTCATTTACTGCACTGATAGTAAACCATTTAATTTGTAAAGGGTACAAGCCAAGACTAAAGTGGACAGAGAACTGTCGCATGATTTTTGTTCTCAGATGAATGTGCATTCAATGAAACCTCTGAAGCTGTGATGCACAAAGTATGAATCAATTCTCTGGAGCTAGTGATAATTTTGGCCTAACAACTAATACCAAAAAGCCACAGGTGCTCCATCAGGTAACATCACATCTGCCATACATGGAACCTTCCATTACAGCAAATGGAGAAATTTGGAATATAGTAGGTAAGTTCACACCTTGGCAATGTACTTTCCAGGTATGTACACATTGATTATAAGGTTGATGCATGCACTTCCAGAGCTAGCTCAGTGTTTGGGAGGCTTTGTAAGAAAAGTGTCTGAGAGAAGAGGTAACAGACTGCCTACCAAACTGAAAGCCTACAGAGCCATTGTGCTGATCTCATTGGCCTATGTCTGTGAATCCGGGGCAGTGTACCAGCACCATATCAGGACACTGAATAGCTTCTACTTGAAATTGTCTTTGGAAGATTCTGAAGATCCCTTGAGGAGACCAGACCCAGGTCCTTTCTGTAGCTAAACTGCTAAGCATTCAAAGTCTAGCACAGACAAAGCAACTCCAAGGGGCTGGCCACATGGTTTGCCAAACATATCTGCCTAAATGGCTATTTTACAGATAACTCACTCAAGACAGGCACTGATAGCGTGGTCAGAAGAAACAATACAAGGACACTCTTAAGGACTCTCTGAAGAGCTTTGGAATCAATTATATGACTTGGGAGACACTGGCAAAGGAATTCCCAGCACGGCGTGCCCACTCAAAGAAGGTCCCATGCTCTATGAGTGAAGCAGAATTATTGTACCTCAAAAGAAATGTGAGAGGAACACATTTAGAGACAGCTCCACTAAAAAAAAAATTTCCCACAAACTATTTGTGCCTGAACTGTGATAGAGTGTTATCCATTTATATTGGTCTGATCAGTCATGGTCAAACACACTGTAGCTTCACCACAGCATAGTGATGGTTTAATCCTCTTTGAGATAAAAGGACAACAAGCAATCAACCAGCTATGCAGATGAAACCTAGATCTCTGTATCTAGCCCTATATACTTTCTCTTGAGTTCTTTTCCCACAATGCCCACTGCCCATAGGACATCTCCAGTGGATGTGCTAAAAACAACTCAAAACTGGAATTGTAGAGTCATAGATTTAGGACCAGAAGGAGCAATAGGAGCATGTTGCAGATGAGGTAGTTAGCTCCTCTCAAAGAGACCTCAGAAGCTACTATGTCCAAGCCTCCCTTAAAAAAAGTCCCTTAAAATATCCCAAAACAATGATACTTTAAAAGGCAAAATTCTGAGGTGGGAGAGGACTAGAATGAGAGGAGACAGGGAGAGACAACATGGG
>JAQQSW010010097.1:0-13077 GCA_028646575.1 Pseudocheirus occidentalis | reverse complement strand
ATTTTATTTTTCCCAATTACATGTCAAGACAATTTTTAGCATTCAGTTTTACAAGATTTTGAGTTCCAATTTTTTTCTCTGTCCCTCCTCTACTCTCTTCCAAAAATCATAGGCAATTTGATATAGCTTATACATGTGCTATCATTTAAAAAATATTTCCATAGTAGTCACACTTGTAAAAGAAGAAACAGATAAAAAACCCCAAAACTGAATAAAATAAGTGAAACAAAAATATGTTTCCATCTGCATTCAATGTCCATCAGTTCTTGTAGTGGATGTGGATAGCGTTTTCCCTCGTGACTCTTTTGTACTTGTTTTGGATCATTGTGTTTCTGAGAAGAGCTGAATCATTCATAGTTGATAATTCCACAGTGTTGCTGATACTGTATGGACAGTGTTTTCCTGGTTCTTCTCATTTCATTTTGCATCAGTTCATACAAGTCTTTCCATGATTTTCTGAAATCTGCCTGTGCCATCATTTCTTTTGGTACAAGTATTCCATTGTATTCATATCCTACCACTTGTTCAACCATTCCTCAATTGATTGGCATCTCATCAATTTCTGACATTTTGCCATCATGAGAAGGGCTGCTATAAATATTTTTGGACAAAAAGTCCTTTACCTTTTTTTTTTAATGATCTCTTTGGGATTATAGCATTAGTAGTTCTATTGCTGGATCAAAGAGTACACACAGTTTGGTTACCCTTTGTGCATAGTTACAAATTGTTCCACAGAATGATGGGATCAGTTCAGAACTCTACCAACAATGCATTAGTGCCCCAATTTTCCCACATCCTCTCCATAACTTATCATTTTCATTTTTTGTCATATTAATCAATCTGATAGGTATGAGATGCTACCTCAGAGTTGATTTAATTTACATTTTTGTTCAAAGGTGATTAAAGCAGTTCTTCATTTTCCTATATATATAGCTTGTTTTCGTCATCTGAAAACTACCTGTACATATCCTTTGACCATTTATCAATTGAGGAATGGCTTGTCTTCTTATAAATTCAGTTTTCTATATATTTGAGAAATGAGGACTTTATCAGAGACACTTGGTGTAAAGATTGTTTTTCCAGCTTTCTGTTTTCTTTCCAATCTTGTTTGCATTGATTTTGCTTGTGGGAAAAGTCTTTTACTTTAATACAATCAAAATTATCTATTTTTAAAATTTTTGTAATGCTGTTTATACCTTGTTTGGTCATGGTCCTGTAACTCACTTAACTTCTCCGTTAAGAATTTGGATGCTACTCCACTTGGTGGATATATATTTAGTATTGCTATACTTCTATACTTCCTTTTAGCAAGATGTAGCTTCCTTCCTCATCTCTTTTAATTAGGTCTATTTTTGCTTTTGCTTTCTCTGAGATCAAGATTGCTGTTCTGTTTTTTTTTATTTCAGCTGAAGCATTATAGATTCTGTTCCAGCCCTTTACCTTTATTCTGTGTGTGCTACTCTGCTTCAAATGTGTTTCTTATAAACAATATGTTAAATGATTCTAGTTTTTGATCCACTCTGTATTCACTTCCATTTTATGGGAGAGTTCATCCTACTCACATTCAGTTATGATTACTCCCTGTGTATTTCACTCCAGTCTATTTCTCCTGTGTCTTTTTTCTTCTTTCAAATCTTTTGCTTCTCACCAGTGATTTGTTTCTGTCTACCACCTCCACTGATTTGTCCTCCCTTCTGTCAGCCTCCATCTTTCTTCCCTTTACTTAATTTCCTCCCCTCCTACTTCCCTGTCCGGTAAGACAGATTTCTATGTTCAACTGATTGTGTATATTATTCCCTCTTTGAGACAATATTGAAGAGATTAAAGTTCAAGTGATGCCCATTGTCCAATCTCCAATCTCCCTCTCCACTGCAATATTTTTTTCAGATCTTTTCATGTGAAATAATTTACCCCATTCTACCTCTCCCTTCCTTCTACATTCTGTGCTCTTCTATTTATCATCCCTTAGTAATTTTTTCCAACATTCCTTCAAATTTGCCTAATACCCATATACTCTGTCCATATATATTCCTTCTAGCTGTACTATTAGTGGTACAATTCTGGTGAATTACAAGTATCCACTTTCTATGCAGGGACATAAACAACTCAGTTCCGCTGAATCCCTTTTTTTCTTTTCCCTTTTTATGTTTTTAGGTTTATCTTGGGTCTTGATATTAGAGATAATTTTTTTCTGTTGTTGTTCAATTCTAGTCTTCTCCCTATGAAAGTTTAAAAGCCTTACATCTCATAGAATGACCATTTTTTCATTTGAAGAATCATTTTCAATTTTGATGGGTAGGTGATTCTTAGTTGTAGCCCTAGCTAGTAGTTGTAGTTCCTTTGCCTTCCAGAATATCATGTTGCATGATGTCCAATCCTTTAATGTTGCAGTTGCAAAATTCTGTGTAATCCGGATTGTGACTCCTTGATATTTGAATTGTTTATTTCTAGATACGTCCAATATTTTTCCTTGATCTTATACTTCTGTAACTTTCCTATAATATTTCTTGGAATTTTTATCTTGAGATCTCTTTATTGAGGTGATTGGTGGATTCTTTTATTGCCTATTTTGCCCTCTGGTTTCAGGATATCAGGCAGTTTTTCTTGATAATTTTTTGAGATTATGACTTTTGATTATGACTTTCAGGCAGTCCAATGACTCTGACATTGTCTCTTTTGTATCTATTTTCATATGAGTTATTTTTTCCTTTGATATATTTTATATTTACTTCTATTTTTCTTCATTCTTCTGAATTTATTTGATTGATTCTTGAGATGTCATTTACTTATTAGCTTCCACTTGCCCAATCCTAACTTTCAAGGAAGTTTTTCAATTAGCATTTGTACTTCCTTTTACATTTGTATTTTTTAAAGGATGTTTCATTGTACTTTTTAAAGAGCTGGTTTCTTCAGTGGATCTTTTGTATCTTCTTTTTCCTTTAGGTAATTCTATTTTTTTAAGCTTTAGTTTTCTTTTTCAAAGCTGTAGACTTTTTTATTTCATGATTCTCCTTTATCACTCTCGTTCCCTTCGCCAATTTTTCCTCTCCTTCTCTTACATGATTTTGAAGCTCCTTTCTGAATTTTTTCATGAATTCTTTCTGGGCTTGAGACCACTTCCTATTTTTATTTGCAGTTTTGCCTATAGATGTTTTGGAATTGTTTTACTCTTCTGAGTTTTTCTCTTTATCTTCCCTTTCCCGATACTAACTTTCTATGCTCAGATTCTTTTTTTTTTTGGTCATTTTTTGCTCATCTTTTTGGGGATTTTTTCCTTTCTTTTAAACTTAGGCTGTGCTCCTGGGGCAGACAGTGCCCTCTCTCAGGTTTCTTGTTTCAGGAACTGAAGCTCCTAGCTGTTTACCTGGCACTGTATTGATATTGCCCTGAAGCCCAAGGGAGACCCTTGTGTCTGGTGCTGCACTTTGGGAGTGGGTTGGGGAATGACTGGTACTAGTGGATGCCATAGGGGCCTCTCAGCTTACCTGATGTTGAGGCAAGTTATCAGAGGTGGTGTCTTGTGTGTGCCTAGGCTAGTGGGGGTGTTTCTGTGTTTCCCAGGGTTACACTGAAGCTTCTAGTTATATGGAGGTTACCTGTTTACCCAGGGTTATGCTGAAGTACATGTTGTTCTCAGAGTTGGAGTCTGCCAGTTACCCTGGCTATGCTGTGACACATGGGGGATCCTGGTATTGGTGTTTGCCTGCTCCACTGCCCTGGTGCTCAGGTTCTCCCACTGGTGTGCTAAAATGGGGCATACTACTGGCTTACTGGACCACTGGTGTGCTAAAATGGGGCATACTACTGGCTTACTGGAAAGCTTCTTATCCTAGACTGCATAAAAGGAGTCCCTTTTGTCCCAGTGAGATGGATCTTTCTTGCCAATCTTCCAAATTTGGGGGCTCACAAATTTTTTTTCCCATCTTTTTCATGGTTCTGTTGTCCAGAGCATTATTTTATGGTTTTTTGGTTGTACACATGGGAGAGTTACAGCAATTTACTGCTTACTCTGCCATCTTGCATACCAGAAGTTAAATGTATAAAAGTATATATTAAGTATATGTGTGTACATATATATATATATATATACATATATAAGTGCATAATTGATGAAAATTCTACATTTCAGTTAGAAATTGTTTAAGATGAAAATATAGTTTCCTGTTCTCAACTTCAGAGATTCCTCTGTATCCCTTATTCCTTGGGGCTGTCCTTTACTTTGCCTAGAAAAGGTAGAAGGTAGACCTCAGTGAGGCTTTCTCAATTCCTTCATTTAAGGAAGCAACCCAAAGCAGGGACCTCATAATTTCCATCTGGCTGCAAGAATTCCATAATTTTCCCACACTGTATAGTCAACTGCTGTCCTGCTTTGTAGCTTCTCCTTATATGTTTTATCCCCCAGTAGACTGTGTGATCTTTGAGGGCAAAGGCTATCTTTTGTCATTCATTGTATGCCCAATTTATAGGACAGCATCTTGAATGCAATAGGTGCTTAATAAATATTTATTCACCAACTCAAGTAAATGTACCCAGACTCCTTGGGAGGTCTATAAATTCCAGGTTAAGAGCCCCTTTGCTAATCCATTTCTTTATTTTATATATGAAGAAGTCAATGACAAGAAAGTGACATACATAAGGTTAAAACAAGTACGTATCAGAGCTGAGATTTAAATCAGGCTCCTCTGACTCTCAATAAATTTGACAATATAATACAAATTCAAGAGTACCTTTGATGATATGGAAAAGAATGATATAATTATGGTGAAGTGAAAAGAGCATTAGATGCAGTCAGGATACTTGGATTAGATTTCCACTATATCTCTTTCTATTTGTGTTACCCTAGGTAAATTGCTTATTTATCCCTTGGACTCAGCTATTTTTTCTGTCAAATGGAGTTAATGATATTTAGACCAATGTTTTATGGGGTTAATGATATTTCAATGACTGCTTTCAGGAGATTGCTTTCACTATATATACATATAGTGTATATGCATACACTATAAAAGTATATACATATGCATAATTTTTATTCCATTGCCTCTTCCTGTTATCTCAACCGAGGAATGATCACATTTCATCACTAAACTCTCTTTTTCTCTGTGTTTTTCTGTCTCTCTCTCTCATTTGCCTTTGTCTCTATCTTTTCCTTTCTTCATTTCTCTTCTTCCCTCCTTTCTTTCCATGACAAAAAAAATCAATAGGAAGTAGAAGCATGAGTTGTAATGAGTATTAACTCAAGTAGAGAATCTAATTCTGTTTTGTGAAAAGTCTAGTGCTCTCCAGGCACTCAAAAATGACATTTTAGCTTGTATATTTTTTCTTTGATTAAATTAATTTCTCTTCAGATTTTTAAGCATTGTCATTGAAGGTGTCTCTCATCTGTGGGATTATTCCCTATTGACATAAGTGAAGCCATGCATGAGCGGCTTTCCAGAGGACTGCTGCTATGAACAGCTTTCAAGATTCTGATTACCTAGTATAGCAAACTCTCTATTCAATAACAAAGCAAAACATTCACATAAAATCAAGGAACAGTATTCACATTGTTACATCATATCACAGAAAATCAAAATACAGCATTCAAAATGTTACAACTCAACAATTTATCACTAAAATGGCCACAGATTTTTTTTTACCAAAGTGGTCACATAGTTTTCAATAAAGTACAATCATTTAGTAACTCACTCATTCAATGGTTTTCTTTTAAACAATTCCTTAAGGAAGAGAGTCTCATTAATCCTTAACTCATTCATCCTTAAAAAGGCAAAACCTCCTTAAGGGATACAAAGTACAATAGTCAAAGTTCGCCACCCATAGGGTACAATTAAGTTATAATATCACTCACTACTCAGTATTTTATTAAGGGGTAGTTGAAAATACGCAGGCCATTCACCTCTAGGTCAAACATAAGTTACAGTTTTATCAGTCACTACTCAGTATCCATGGAGAAGTTGTTTTCATTTTTACCCAAAGTAGGCTTTTCAATTTTCTGGTTCACCTTGCATGGTCACAGCTCCTACCTGAAGTCACCAAACTGTCACCTGGGTTCAAAGGCAGACAGCTCCCAGCACCTTGTCCAGCTCTCCACATAGTTCCTGTTCCACACTGAAGCTCACAGTGTAAATTCCACATTAAATCATTCACAGTGTCTACTCCTGGGAAGTCAAGGCTTAACAAAATCACAACAAAATACCAACACCACAGTCATGCTTCCTCTGGGAGCTTCAGACTGGTCCTCAGAAATTTTCAGTAGAAGTTCCTAGAAGAAAGATCTCACCAAAAGTTATGCTACCATAAGTTTGAGTTTTGCATTCTCTCATCAGTTCTTATCAATTCTCTGTTCAGTCCTCAGGCTAGCAGTAGCTGCCCTGCCTCCACAATGCTTATCCCAGGAAATCCTCCGGAAGAAGCTTCAGCCTCTCCAGATGATTGCCCTAAGAAAATCTCTCTCTCTCTCTCTCTCTCTCTCTATCTCTCTGTCCTTCCAATGGCTACCCCCAGCAGCACCTTCCCTACCTCCACCATGCTTACCTCAGGAAATTCTGACTTTCCAGCTTGTGCTTTTCCTTAAATACTGTATAGCTCCTCCTTGTTCAGTCCCTTCCTGTTATATCAGCAACAGGGGTTCATACCTTCTGTTTCTTTAACAAAGGCTTAATTTGAAACTAGGTGCTAAGTACCCCTTAGCTTAGCAATAAATATGCATCTTCAAATTTCATTACCATTACAAGATATCACCAGCACCTGGAGGTAAATAGTGTACATTTCACAGACGAGAAAACTGGAGAAGTTTCAGAGAATTTGAAAGGATTGCACAGCTACTATTTTTAGGAATCAGGATTCAGACCAAGTCTTCCTAACTGCCAGTATAATGCTCTTTTTTATTGTAGCCTTTTCTGAAGTATATTGGGAAGATAGGTGGCACAGTGGATATTGATGTGGAAGACCTAGGTTCAAACCAAGCTCTTAAACCCTTACTAAGTATGTGACCTTGGATCAGTCACTTGAATAGTTTTCTATTTATCTATAAAATGTCAATCATAATAGCACCTACCTCATGTCTTTATTAAGAGGATCAAATGAGACACAATTTGTAAGGCAGTTTTCAAAAGCACAAGTGCAATATAAATGCTAAGTTGATGATGAGGATGAGAAGAATAAGAGGAGGAATAGGAGGGAAAACACTGCCAATGGATTCAAAAGACTTATTGTAAGACCTTGCATAAGGTACTTTTCTGCCCCTTGATTTTCTCATTAGTGAAATGGAGGTGTTAAACTGGTGATCTCTAAGATGTTTTTCTAAACTGGTGATCTCTAAGGTTCTGACAATGCAGTTTTACAGTTCAAATAAGTAAAATAAACTTAAGAAATGCTGATGTATGCCTATGAATGACTAAGCTCTATCTACTCAATCACAGAAATAAATATGGTGTTTTAAAAGCAAGTGTGTTTCCTCAATTCTTAGGACCAAGAGAACCTAACTGCTTACAGGACATTTTCTTCCTCTATATCAGCGGTTCTCAACCTATGAGTTATGTTCAATTTGTAACAATGAAAATACATCGTGCATATCAGATAGATTCATAACAGTAGCAAAATTACAGTTATGAAGTAGCTAAGAAAATCATTTTATGGTTGGGGGTCAACACAACATGAAGAACTATATTAAAGGGTCACGGCATCAGGAGAGTTGAGAACCACTGCTCTACATGAACCAAAAGCCTACATGTGAATTTTGTCATGTGGCAATGTTTCTTGAAAAGATTACATTTGGGTAGATGTGCTTTCAACATGAACATTTACTAAATGATGTGGAATTCTGGTAAGAGAAACTGGCACAGAAAGGAACAAGAGATGAGGGGGAAAGAAACTGCTTCTAAATCATTCCAAGATGAGCACACGTTTTTAATGAAGAGAAATTCTAGGGGAGGTGGCGTAGCCATACCAGATCTTAAATTGTGTTATAAAGCAGCAATCATCAAAACTACTTAGTACTAGCTAAGAAATGGAGTGGTGAATCATTGTAATAGGTTAGGTACACAAAACAGTAGTCAATGACTATGATAATTTACAGTTTGATAGACCCAAAGACCCTAGCTTCTGGGATAAGAACTCACTACTTCACTAAAACGGGGCAAGGCCAATGTCTTACACCATATACCAAAATAAAGTACAAATGGGTACACAATTTAGATATAAAGGCTGATAATATAAGCAAATTAGGAGAAAGGAATAGTTTACTTGTCAGACTTATGGAGGATGGAGCAATTTGTGGCCAAACAAGAGATAGAGAACATTATGAAATGCAAAATGAATAATTTTGATTACATTAAATTGAAAAGTTTTTGGGGGGGTGGCTAGGTGGCACAGTGAATAGAGCACCTGCCCTGGAGTCAGGAGGACCTGAGTTCAAAGCTGGCCTCAGACATTTAACACTTACTAGCCATGTGACACTGGGCAAGTCACTTGACCCCAATTCCCCAGTCTTCCCTCATCAAAAAAAGAAAAAAAGAAACATTTTTGCAAAAAGTCAATAGAAGCAAGATGAGGAGGAAAGCAGAAAATTTGGAAAGAATTTTTATAACCAGTGTCTCTGATAAAGGTATCATCTCTAAAATATATAGAGAACTAAGTTAAATTTATAAGAATACAAGTCATTCTTCAATTGATAAATGGTCAAAGGATATGAATAGGCAGTTCTCTGAGGAAGAAATTAAAGCTATCTATAGTCATATGAAAAGATTATTTAAGTCATCATTGATTAGAGAAACACAACTCAGAAGAACTCTCAGGTCCCACATCATACCTAGTTGATTGGCTAATGCGACAAAACAGGAAAATCATAAATACTAGTGGAGATGTGGAAAAATTGGAACAATAATTCATTGTTGGAGGAGTGTTGAACTGATGCAAACATTCTGGAGAGCAATTTGAAACTATGGCCAAAGGACTATAAAAACTGCATATGCTTTGACCCAGCAATACCACTTCTAGGGCTGTATCCCAAAGAGATCCTAAAAATGGGGAAAAGACCCATATGTACAAAAATATTTATTATAGCTCTTGTGGTGACCAAGAAATGGAAATTGAGGGGATTCTCATCAATTGGGGAATTGCTGACTAGTTATTCTATATGAATATAAAGGAATAATATTGTGGTACAAGAAACAATGAGTAGGCAATCCAGAAAAACCTAGAAAAATTTCTATGAACTTATGCTAAGTGAAGTGAGCAGAGCCATGAGAACACTGTATACGATAATAACCACATTGTTCAATGACTGACTTTGATATTAGCTCTTCTCTTCAATTCAATGATCTGAAACAACTCCAAAAGACTCATGATGGAAAATGCCATCCACATCTAGAGAAAGAAATATGGAGTCTGAATGATGATCGAAGCATTTTTTTTCTCTTTTTTAAAATTTTGTTTTGTTTTTCTTTCTCTTGCTTCCTCCCATTCATTCCTCCCATTTGTTTTAATTATTCTGTACAACTTGACTAATGTGAAAATATGTTTAAGAAGTATGTATATGTAGAGTCTATATCAGATTGCATGCTCTCTTGAGGAGGGGGCAGAGTAGGAGGGGAGGGAGCCAGAGAAAATTTAAATCTTATGGAAGTGAATGTTAGAAATTAAGAATAAATATTTTTTAAAAGATTAGCATATGTTGGAGATTTAATTTTTCAGAGATATCACATCCTGAACCATAACATCAAGATAGGTCTATATTCTATAATGTAGCTGCTTTATAAAAAAGAGTTAATATTCACAGCTAAAATATTTTATCACTACTCAATGAGTTATAACTCCAACAAAAGTAGCTTCAGTTCACCTGGACTTTTCCATGAGTTAAATGATGAGATAATGATGAGTTAATTTCACTGTATGTCGGGATCAAAGTGGTTAATCAGATATAGCCTAGCACTTTTCGGAGATATATGGGGGAAAGGACAATAATTTAAGGGTAAATGCCTAGAGGGTTTAATTTTTATTTAATTTCTTATTATTTTCTAACTGTACTGTAAGTGAATGTCTGTTTTAAAACTGTGTGTAATCCAGTTTGTTCTGGACCACACACAATTCTGGATTGCAATTACATCCAATCTGGATTATTTGGATATCTAGTATCTGGATAATTACACACAGTTCTGGATCAAGGGCTACATCACTGGGGATTAGGAGTGACACATGTGAATAGATGACTATAGAAACAATATCACATACCTAAGTATAGTTGACAAAGGGATGAGACTGAGAAAACCCAATGCTCCAAGAATATTAGTTGTATTTGTTTTCTCACCTGTCTTTATATTTGAACTGTTGTTCCTTTATCAAGAAGATACATACCATTAGTTACTCTATTTGAATTATTTCTCTAGTAAAGGATTCCTACCCCCCCCAAGACATTGAACTGATTTATAATTGGTAAAATGAATAATGATTTCAATGAGCCTAAATAGGAACCCATGTTTGTAGCATCAGTATTTGTCTGGTGATATTATAATTCTGAATCTTGACATTATCATGATACCAGAACAACCAGAATTCTACATTTCCTAAAGAGAAATGGAAAGTTTTATATTTTTCATTACCAGTTATTACTTGTATTGGTGGATTGACATGAATAATATGTAACATCAAAGATATTTCTAACCAAAAATGTAGATCTACCACACACGTAGCAAAAAGGAGAAATGCTAGATTCAGATAGTAGCTTACCTTTGAGATATTCAAAAAATCAGAAGAATGTTTCAAATATATTGTGTGAATTCTCTATAAAGGATTCATAGAAAGACTTAGATACAGATTAAAACTAATGATAATATGCATAAGGGGAAAGGACACAGGGATAACAGAATATAGTAGATAGAGTGCTGGACTAGCATTAAGAAGACCTGGGTTTAAACCGTAACTTTTATTCTTACTTATGTGACCCTGTGCAAATTATTTATCTATTTATTTATTTTTTGGGGAGGGCTATTCGGGTTAAGTGACTTACCAAGGGTCACACAGCTAGTTTTTGTGTTAAGTGTCTGAAGCCGGATTTGAACTCAGGTCCTCCTGACTCCAGGGCCAGTGCTCTATTCACTGCACCACCTAAGTACCCCCTGTGCAAATTATTTAAACTGAATCTGTTTCCTCACTTGCAAAATGGGGACAATAATAAGATTCCATGAACTGATGTGAGAATCAAAGGAAATAAGATACAGTCAACACTTTGCAAACATTAAAAGGTTGATAGGCCTAAATTTGTCTCTTACTTTGTCTTACTGTGCCTGTGTCCCTATCTGTTTGTCTCCCTCCTACTTCTCCCTTCTCTCTCTTTCCTCCACTCCCTCCCTCTCTCTCTCTGATTTTTTACTCATCCCACTCCAATATCTAATTATTATGATGCAAGGATTCTTCAGCATGGAAATTGATTTCAGAAATGAGCATGAACAATGTGTCTGCAATTTAGTCTTCTAGGTTCAAGGAGTTGCCCAGAGCACTGGGAAATTAAATAACTTGCCCTAGTCATATAACTAGCATTGTATGAGTCAAAAGCAGGACTTGTACTCATGTTTCCCTTTTTCCATATCTAGTTCTTTTCCCACTATTCCACACTTTTACATCTAAAAATGTGTGTGAAAAATTGTTGGTTATATCCCCCATCTTGATGAAGTTTAATATATCTAGTAATAAATATAAAGAATATATTTTAGGGATGGCTAGGTGGTGCAGTGAGTAGAGCACTGATCCTGGAGTCAGGAGGACCTGAGTTCACATCTGGCCTCAGACACTTAACATTTACTAGCCATGTGACCTTGGGCAAGTTGCTTAACCCCAATTGCCCTACCTTCCCTTCTCTAAAAAAAAAAGCAAAATTAAAAAAAATATTTAAAAAAGAATATATTTTAATTACATCTTCAAAAAAGAGATATTTTTACTATTAGGCTCTGTATGAGGGCTTCCATTATATCAGGTACTATACACATTTTGCCACTTTAAATTACATCTCACAGCTATAGCCTTGTATGTGAAATGTCAAGCACTGTATAGTTTTAAAATTCATCATACCAACATGGGAAGATGAAATACCTGTGACTTGTACTGAGCAATAATCTAGTGTTTCAAGGTCAGATGTGACAAAATTCACAGAGACTCTGTGATTATCTTTATTATTGATCTTGTCATATAAAATCTACCTTGACCTAAGAAGATTTCTCTCTGCACAACAAAAAATAAAAACAAAACAACAAAAAAGAAACACCAAAAATTGCCTCTCTTTTTTCAAAGATAGATTGAAGTTTAGACATTTCACACTAGTAACAGATTAAAGCTACCTGTATGATAACAGTTTTGCTCAAAACTTTATAGCATGAAGCAGATTTTAGTTGCTAAGGAACCAAAAATGACAGCTGCTGTTCGAATCCATTAGCAAAATGTAAAATGGAATAGAAAGCATCACTATTGCTCACTTTTATAAAACTGTACTAAGTATGGTTTTAATATTGATTCCTACATATGTTTTATGTATTACCCTCAGTTTCAGGCTTTGGCTGACTGGTTGTGCTACAAATCAATCATATCTTTCACCCTGATCCTCAGCTATACATTTTTATTGCCTTGCCCTTTCCTCTAGTCAGGATTATAAATGTCTTTTAAGTGGTGTTGAAAAAGATATCTTTATTATAGTTATGTACCAAAAGAAATGGGAAAATTTTTTTAAAAGTTTTGGAATTTTCCATTACAGGTGTGAAGAAATTATAGACAACAGCTATAATAGTGAGGGGGGAGGGGTGACACATTTAAAACTTCAACTGAAAAAAGTTGTCACTTAAAGTAATTTGGGGAACATATAAAACAGGTATTATATCTTGGAGTAAGATCGAATTTATAGTAAGCCTAATAGACTGAGAAATGGGATTCGCCTCTGTGTACATTTCTCTCTCTAATAAACTTATTAAGAACATGATCAGTAATGAACCAAACATTTATCAAACATTTGCTACATATAGGCAAGGGTAGCATCACATAATAGATGGGAGAATCATAGAATTAGAGTCTTAACGGTGTAGTTCAATCACCTCATTT
>JAQQSW010010096.1:0-13078 GCA_028646575.1 Pseudocheirus occidentalis | reverse complement strand
ACACACACACACACACACACATATATATAGGAAGGTTTATATATACATATGAATACATATCAGTATGTGTATATATGTGTACATAGAGGGCACAGGATCAATTTAATAGGAAGGGATGATACTTTAAAAGGTGAAATTCTGAGGTGGAAGAGGATTAGAATGAGAGGAAACAGGGGAGACAGAATGGGGTTAATCATCTCATACAGAAGAAGCTAGGGAGAACTGTTACAATGGAGGGGAAGAACAGGAAGGCAAGAGGGAAAGGGTCAACCTTACTGTCATTGAATTTGGCTTAGGGAAGGAATAACAAATTCTAAACTGGGTATCTTGCCACATAGGAGAGTAGGGGGGATGGGGATGAGAGGTAGGATGACAGAGGGCAGGGCAGGGTGGTGGGGAGGGTTGCTGGAAGTACACACTTCTTAAAGGGACAGGGACAGGGTAGAGAATAGAACAAAGGCGGGGTGGGATAGGAAGGAGGGACATATAATCAGTCTCTCACAATATGTCCGCTGTGGAGATATTCTGTGTAATTACACACGTACAGCCTGTATTGAATTACTTGTCCTTCCAGTGGGGGTGGGTGACAAGGGAGGAAGGGAAAGAATCTAGAATTTAAAGTTCTATAATCAAATGTTTAAAAAGAATATATATAATTATTATTATTATTAACTACATGCAACTGGGAATTAAGATATACAGGCACTGGGGTAGGGAGACCCATCCTGCCCTACCAGAAAGTTAGAGGGGCGATGGCATAGGAGAGAGCAGATTGGGGGAGCGGGTATACAGTGGGGTTGCTGTTTTGGGGTGGTGAGTAGGGGAAAGACGGAGAGAAATTTTGTAACTCAAAATCTCATGGAAATGAGTGATGTAAACAAGAAAATAAATTAATTCAAATACAAAAATTTTTTTAAATAACTTTTCACAACTGTAAAAAAAAAAATTTATTGGACTACCTGAAAGCTATGATCAAAAAAACAGCCTAGACATCATCTTTCAATAAATTAGCAAGGAAAACTGCCCTGATATTCTAGAACCAGAGGGAAAAATAGAAATTGAAAGAACTCACTCTTTGCCTCTTGAAAAAAATCCCAAAACAAAAACTCCTAGGAATACTGTAGTCAAATTCCAGAGTTCCCAGGTGAAGGAGAAAATATTGCAAGCAGCCAGAAAGAAACAATTCAAGTATTCTGGAAATACAATCAGGATAACACAAGATTTAGCACCTTCTACATGAAGGGATGCAAGGGCTTGGAATATAATATTCCAAAGGTCAGAGGAGTTAGGATTAAAACCAAGAATCACCTACCCAGCAAAACTGAGTATAATACTTTTGGGGGAGGGGAGTGAACATTCAAGGAAATAGACAATTTTCAAGCATTCTTGTTGAAAAGACCAGAGCTGAATAGAAAATTTGACTCTCAAATAAAAGAATCAAGAGAAGCATGAAAATTTAGTAAACACTAAAGAGAAATTACAAGGCACTTATTAAAGTTGAACTACTTACATTCCTACATGGAAAGATGACATTTGTAACTCATGAGACTTTTCTCAGTATTAGAGTAGATAAGTAGATATAGATAGATAGATAGATAGATAGATAGATAGATAGATAGATAGACAGACAGACAGACAGATGTTGCAATAGGTATAGAATTCAGGATATTAACAGGTATCAGCTTCCCATAGAGGGATGTAAACAGTTTGCTCTTGTTAAATAACAGTTTATATGTGTGTGTGTGTTTTTTTTTCCTTATTTACCTTTCTATGTCTCTCCTGGGTCTTGTAATTGGAGGTTGAATTTTCCATTGAGCTCTAGCTGTTTCATCAGGAAGGTCTGGAATTCTGTCACTGAATGTCCATCTCCTTGCCTGGTCGATTATGCTCAGTCTCACTGGATAGGTGATCCTTGGTTGTAGCTTGTGCCTTGTGAAAAATCATATTCCAGTTTCTCCAGTCTTTCAGAATTGAAGCTGCCATATCCTGTGCGATCTTCACTGTGGTTCTGCAATATCTGAATTGTTTCTTTCTGGTCACTTGTAGTATTTTCTCCTTTACCTGGTAGTTCTGGAGTTTGGCCACAATGTTTTGCAAACTTTTCAATTTGGAATCTCTTTCAGGAGGCGTCCAGTGGATTCTACCAATTTCTATTTTACCCTCTGGTTCTAGGATCTCAGGGCAGTTTTCCTTGATGAGCTCTTGGAAGATATTGTCCAGACTCATTTTTTCATCATGATTTTCTGGTAAACCAATGATTCTCAGATTGTCTCTTGTGTATCTGTTTTCCAGGTCAGTTATTTTTCCATTGAGATATTTTACCTCTTTTTCTAATTTTTCAATCTTGATGTTTTGTTTGACTGATTCTTGGTTCCTCATAGAGTCATTCGCTTCAATTTGGTTGGCTATAGTTTTTAGCGAATTATTCTCCTCAGTTAGTTTTTGAAGCTCCTTTTCCATATGCTCAGATTTCATTTTTAGGTCACACATTTTACTTTTTAAGGAGCTGTTCTCTTCATTGTCATGTTTTTTCTAATTTTGCAATTTTGTTTTTATAAGAGGTGTTGATTTTATCTTCTACCTCTCTAAGCCGGATTTCAAAGTTCTTTTTGAGTGCATCTAGGAATGCTTTCTGTGCCTGAGAAAGGTCATAGTTCCTGTTGAGGCTTCAGCTGCAGGTGTGGAGTCAATACTCTCTCCTTCTGAGTTTGATTCTTCCCTCTCACCATAACAGATTTCCAGAGTTTTTGTCTTTGTATCCTATTTTCTTCCCATTTTGAGGCAGGACCTTAGCCATACCCTTCCTTCAGGGTTCCTAAGCCTTTACTACTTAAAATTTTGCTCTGGACCAATAATTACTGCGTTTTGGGGCTAAAGGAGGGGATTGGAGCTGCCAGGATTCACACTGTCATCTTAGTCCCTGGAAGTCCACATAGGGGCTTTTTTAATTTCCAGGCTGTGAATGGGTAGCCCCGGAGTAGCTGCTGCCCTTGACATGGGCCCTCCCTTTGTCTCTTACCCAGCTCTTTGTCTCTTACCCAGCTCTTTGTCTCTTACCCAGCTCTGTCCCAGCCCCACCCTGTGGGGATAGGTCTGGGAGTGGCCCTTGTGTTTGATGGATCATCAGGCCTGGTCCGGCGGGCTCTCTGGGCTCTCGGCACTCTACCACTGTGGGTCTCCAGGTCCTGTCTGGTGGGTCACGCCACCCCACTGGGTCCCCAGGAACTATATGAACAGAAAAAATTGCAAAATATGTTTCACACAAAGTCATATCTAAACAATTAGACAAATATTAATTGCTTGTGGATAGGTAAAGACAATATAATAAAAATAACAATTCTGCCGAACTAATTTGCTTATTTGGTGCCATACCAATCAAGCTAACAAAAAAAAATATTTAATAGAGCTAGAAAAAAGTAACAGTTCATCTTAAAGAACAAAAGGTTAAGAACATCAAGGGAATTAATGAAAACAATGCAAAGGAAGGTAGCCTAGCTATTCTAGATCTCAAACTATATTATAAAGTAATAATCATCAAAACTCTCTGGCTAAAAAACAAGTGGTAGATCAGTAAAATAAATTAGGTATGCAAGACATAGTAGTAAATAATCATAATAACCTAGTGTTCAACAAACCCAAAGACCCTAGCATTTAGAATAAGAACTCAGTATTTGACAAAAAAAAATGCTGGGAAAACTGGAGTACAACATGGCAGAAACTAGGCACAGACCAACATTTTATACCACATACCAAGAAAAAGTCAAAATGTATGCATGACTGAAAAACAAAGAGTGATTCCATAAACAAATTAGGAGAGCAAGAAATAGCATAGTGTTAGATCAATGGGAAAGGGAGGAACTTATGACCAAACAAGGGAGCATTACAAAATGTAAAATGGATCATTTTGATTATATTAAATTCAAAATGTTTTGCACAAACAAAACCAATGTAACCAAGATTAAAAGGAAAGCAAAAAGCTGGCAAACAATCTTTACAGCAAGTCTCTCTGATAAAGGTATTTCCCAAACATATAGAGAACCGGGTCAAATTTATAAGAATTTAAGTCATTTCCCAACTGATAAACAGTCAAAGGATATGAACAGGAAGTTTTCAGATGAAGAAATCAAAAGTATCTATAGGCATATGAAGAAATGCTCTAAATCACTATTAGAGAATGCAAATTAAAACAACTCTTGAGGTACCACCTCACGTATATCAAATTGGCTAATATGCCAAAAAAGTAAAATGGTAAATGTTGGAGCGGATGTGGGACAATTGGGACACTAATCCATTGTTGGTTGAGTTGTGAACTGATCCAACTCTTCTGGAGAGCAATTTGGAACTATGCCCAAAGGGCAATCAAACTGTACATACCCTTCGATCCAGCACTACCACTATTAGGTCTGCATCTCAAAGATATCATAAAGGGAAAAGGACCTAAATGTACAAAAATATTTATAGCTATTCTGGCAAAAAAAATTGGAAATTGACAGGATGTTCATCAATTAGAGAATGGCTGAACAAGTCGTGGTATACAAATGTAATGGAATACTACTGTGCTATAAGAAATGAAGAACAGGCAGATTTCAGAAAAATCTGGAAAATCTTATATGAACTGATGCAAAGTAAAATGAGCAGAACAAGGAGAACATTTTACACAGTATCAACATTGTGTAAGTTTCAGCTCTGAAAGACTTAGCTCTTCTTAGCAATACAATGATCTGAGACAATTCCAAAGTATCCATTGTGGAAAATGCTATCCATATCCAGAGAGAGATCTGATGGAGCCTGAATGCAGATCAAAGCATACTATTTTCACTTTATTTTTTCATGGTTCTTTTCTTTCAGCCTACCTCTTTCACAACATGACTAAAAATGGAAATATATTTTGCATGATTGCACACAGAGCTGTATCAATGTATCAAATTACTTACCATCTTAGAGAAGGGTAGGTGAGGAAGGGAGGGAAAAAATTTGGAAATCAAAATTGTTACAAAATGAATGTTAAAAATCATCTTTACATATAATTGGAAAAAATGGAATACTATTTAAAAGAATATAGAATATAGATTGTCACAAATTAGTCTGTAGAAGGTTAGAATATCAAACAACATTAGAGGTGGAAAAAAACTTTAGAACATTGAATACAGTCCACAGAACATAGATTGGTAGAACTAAAAGGAATTTTGGAACAGTACAGAATGGCAGAACATTAGAATAGTAGACCACACAAAGAATAGAGAATGGTAGAATTTGAAGGGACTTTGGAACAACATAAAATGTTAGAACATAGAACACAGAATGGTGGACCAATAGACTCTAAAAGTGCTCATGGACCTTAGAATATATAATATTAGACCATAGAACATAAAACGTTAGAACACAGAATGGTAAAGTACAGAATAATAAAGACAGAAAGAATCTGAAAAACCATTAGACCAAACAATACATGTTAGAGTGAAAAAGATAGCTTAGAACATACTATATCGGGGCAGCTAGGTGGCACAGTGAATAGAGCACAAGCCCTGGAGTCAGGAGGACCTGAGTTCAAGTCCGGCCTCAGACACTTGAAACACTTACTAGCCATGTGACTTTGGGCAAGTCACTTAACCCCAAATGTAAAACATGGAAAGTCAAAAATAGAAAGGACCTAAGACTAACTTTAAAATATTATGAAAAGAACCTGAGAAATCATTTAGTCCAATGTCACATGTTTTACAGAAAAGGAAACTGAGATGCAGAGGAAGGAATTTAGTGTAAAGTTCCACCAGCAGAACAAATAGCAAACTTCAGATCTGACTCTTGAGAAGTTGCCATTCAGTAAACTGTGATCTATGTCCAAATAACAATGGTAAAATGGTTATATCAACGTAGTTGACAAAGGTCCTTCCTCACAGCAATCTAACCAAAGGCTTTGAAGTTGTGCATCAGGCCCTTCACTCAAAGTATTTCCCAGATGTCCTGATAACTGAACATCATTCATTCATTTACTCATCACACAAATATCTATCCAGTTCCAAACTAATGTGCATTAACACTATTCTAGGTGCTATATGAGAGATGTCAGTAAGGCATGATCCCTGGGTTTACAGTCTCATCAATTTAGGAATATACTAGGTCTCCCCAAAAATCTTCCTTTCTGCCATGTTTTCCATCTTCCTCCATGTCCATAGACTTCATATAACAATAACAGGCAGCTTGATAGTGTGTAGGACTTAGAGAAAGAATATTTGGGTTTTGAATCTAACCTCAGACATTTACAAGCCGAGTGACCTTAAGCAAGTCACTTATTCTCTCTAAGCCTCATTTTCCTTAACTGTAATTTTAAAAAAATCAGGTTTCTTTTGTAATCTTATATATTGAAAACATGATTCTGAGCAAGGCTTCTCCAGACTGTCAAAGAGGTCCATGAGACAAAAGAGTTTTAGAACCCTGGATGTAGACAATCTTGTTTACACATTTTTAAAACCCTAATCATATCTATTGAGTGATACATTAAGATAGAAATATTGACTCCCTTCCCTTGCCAGTGCAATATTCATAGTGCCTACAGGCACTATAAATATACTTGCATGGTGCATGATTAAAAATATAACAGACTCTCCACAAATAAGACAGAAGCAAAACATTTCTTCAGATACCAGAAAAACAAATCCCAACACCAGGAAACTGAATCCATCATACTAAGATAGAAGTTAATGCACCACAACATAGTAGAGAGTCACATCATCCTTTAGCCTGCCCACAAACCAACATTTGACCGATATTTACTCACAAGTCTATCTGTCTCCCTTGGAAACAAACTCTCTTCCCAACTGTCAAGCAGGCTCTGACTCCCAGCTTCCTCTAGGCTCTGCCCCACCTTTCAGCAAACTCCTCCCACCACAGGCTCCATGTGACTATATTCAGGCTATTAGGAGGCAGAGTTTATTTTCAAATCAGGGAAGGTTTTCAAATTCCCTTAGGCTTATTTATGGGACAGGGAAGATCTTCAACTTACCATTACCATTACAACAAGATAGGGGGAGATATGGGACTTCTGTATTGATGTGTAGTATTGGCTCTCCTGACTACCTTCTGCCACCTCAGAGATTCAAATTTCTTGATTACTGTGCTGGAGGTCAGGGAAGGATTTGGGGGTGTGGGAAGTGATTGTTGTTCTGGCTGGACTTGACCACTGTGTGGAAAATTGGAACCTGACTTTGGAATTGCAACTTCTAGGCTTCCATGAGGTCCCCCTGAGCTTTCAGAGGCAGCTGGATAGAGTGCTGGACCTGGAGTCAGGAAGTCCTGAGTTCAAATTTTACCTCAGACACTTATTAACTTATTGTAGCAGATATTGTATCAACCAATTATTAATACTAATCATGCATTAATTAATATTATAATAATTATTAATATTATCTATTCGTTGATATTGATATTATAGCACACATTATTAGACACTTATTATGATAAGGCAAATCATTTAACTACTGTAGTCTGCTTCACTTTCTTCCACTATACAATGAAGATAATAATAGCATCTACCCCCAGGATTTTGGTGAGAATCAAATGAGATAATATCTGTAAAGTGTTTCACACAGTGCCTGGCACACAGTAGGGGCTTAAGGCTTGTTTCTTTCTCTCTTCTCCCTCTTTCATGAGGCAAACCCAAATGGTTAAAATGGCAGCTACAGTCAAAACTTTTCAACAGGCAAGCAAAAGAAACTGCCAAAGACCAGCACAAGAGAGAAGACACAGAGCCTAGATCAGAGCTGGGGACCAGATCCCATGCTTTAGTCCCAAGCCTGGTGGCTAGCAACAGTTCTGTTAACTGGACAACAAAGAGGGGAAAATTCACTTTTCTCCACTCCCTTTTCCCTGCTTTCTCTTCTCATGGTCCATGATCCAAATCTGGCATCCCAAGCACATCCATCTTCCTTCATCCTTTTCCAGAAAGCTACGGGTGTGGGCAATTTAGGAGTTTTTTTCCACTCCACACCCTCCACCAAAAAAGAAAAAATCTAAGGTTAAGATCTTCACCCCACTTAAAAACCCATGAAGAGGATTGACTAATCAACAATCAAGATGAAACAGAATATTACTCAAAATGTTTCATATATATGTGTACCTATATATATATATACACACATATATATGTATGTATGTATGTATATGTGTACATACATATACATATAAATAATCCTAGAGCATCACTCTTCTCTCTGGTCACAATCCCTCTTATTCATAAGACTCAGATGCTCAGAAAGTGGAGTCAAGAAGACTCGAGTTTAAATCCTACCTTATATACTCTCTGTGGGATCCTAAGCAAGTCACCTAAGGTTTTTGAGAGGTTGAGTTTCCCATCTGCAAAATGAGACAGCTGGATTCAGTGGCTTCCTGAAGGTGCCTTCCAACCTGAAATCTATGCTGTGAGAGCAAACTGAGACCACAAAAGTGACTGAACATAGTGAAAAGAAAAGGAAAAGGTTAAACATTCCTACAAGGAACCTTCTAGACATTTCCTATTGCCCCTTTGGTGACCAGTGGGGAACCTTGAGATCTTAGGAAGGTTGTGCCATGCATGCAACAGAAAAACTGAGGCAGCTATTAAAATAGGAGCTTGAGAAGAGGTGGTTCAGTGGACAGATCACTGGGCTGGAGTCAGGAAGACCTGAGTTCAAATCTAGCCTCAGACTTTCCCTAGCTGTGTGACCCTGGCCACTTGATCTCTATCTGCCTCAGTTTTCTTAACTGTAAAATGGAGATAAATATAGCACAACAGGGTTGTTGTGAGGATCAAATAAGGTAATATCTGTAAATTGCTTAGCATAGTTTCTGGCACATAGTAGGCACATAATATATGCTTGTTTCTTCCCTTCCTTGTGGACAATTCACTCCTTCACTCTCATCCCAGGCACAGGAAATGGTTTGGATTGCCATTTCTTCAATAACCCCTATGTCATTCACCTACAAACTATTCCATAGCCTGTCTCCCTGCTTTTTCACTCCCTGCTCCCCAGACCTGGAACACACTCCCTCCTCACCTCTGCCTTATAGAAACCCTAGTTTCTTTCAAGTCTCAGCTTAACCTACACACCCAAACAAGGCCTTTGCTGATTTGTTCCTGTTGATGATGTCCTCTTCTCTCCCCACGTATACATCAAAATTTACCTTGGATTTATTTCCTATATATTTTACATTTATCTGTTTACAAATGATTCCCTCCAATAGAACATAAGCTCCAGAAGAATGGGAATTATTTAATTTTTTGGTCTTCATCCTTGACCTCCCTGCATTATCTGATATGGTTGGCCTCCCCTACTACTGAAAAGTCTCTTCTCTCTGAATTTTCATGATGACACTTTCTCTTGGTTTTCTACCTACCTTGCCTGATTTCTTCTCATTCTTCTTTGCTGAATCACCATCTCTATTGTACTCCCTAACTGTGGATGCACCCCAGGTCTCTGTTCTGGAGCCTCTTCTTTCTCTGTATTTATTGACCTCATCAACAGAATCATTTCTATGCCTATGGATCCCAAACCTATATATTCACCGTTTGCCTAGGGGTCATTTCCAACTAATTGTCCCAATGGGTGTCTCAACTGAACATGGCCAACACAGAGCTTGTCTAATCTTCCAATCTACCTTTCTGAACTTTCTTATTTTTGTTGAGCGCACCATTGTCCTTCTAGTCACCCAAATTAGCAACCTTGGAGTCACTCCCAACTCAGCATTTAACTTTATTCCATATATTTGCCAAGTCTCTTTGATTTTACGCACATAACATCTCTCTACTCACAGTCACCATTAGTTTAGATCCTCATAACTTTTCACCCCGACTATGACAATAGCCTCCTAATCTGTCTTCCTGCCTCCAGTCTCTCCTCTCTCCAATCCTTCTTCCACATAGCTGCCGAAGTGAAATTCCAAAACCACACGTCTGACTGCGTCACTCTACTACTCATTAAACTCCACTGGCTCCCTGTTACCCACAGAATTAATTATAAAGCCCAGTATTCGACATTTAAATCCCTTCACAATCTGGCTCCGACCAATTGTTTCATTTATTATAATAAACATTTATTGTTATTTATTACAAATTATCCCCCTTTATTATAAATTATTCCCCTTCGTGCATGCAATGGTTCAGATGAACTGACCTTCTCGCCATTCTTTACATGTGATATTCTGTCTCCTATCTCTATGCCTTTGCCTGGGCTGTCCGATTTGTCTGGAATTTACTACCCTATGCCTCCAAGAATCCCCAGATTCCTTCGCAGTTCAGCATGGCCACCACCTCCAGGAAAGTTTTTCTGAGCTCTTCATGTTCTACTTTGCCCCTCCTCCCCCTCTGCCAAAATGGCATTGATTTTGTATATTCATATCTAGTACAGTGACTAGAGGTATCTGCTTGGCTGAGGCCACTGGTGCTTGTGACTTCTACCACGCTTTGTATTTTGCCTGCCACTATGACTTACCCACAGCCAATCCATCAGGGTTTGCCCAGATCTGCTTCCTTGGTTCAGACTTTTATTGTCCCTTAGCTAGAATATTGCAATGATCTAGGGTTTCCTGTTTTCACAGTAGGAGAATTAAGCTTCTTCAAGTTTCATTTCACTCCATGCCTCAAATTTCCAAGGAAAAATGCTATGTAGACAGTAAATAATTATAGAAATAGTTAAGGGCTCAAAGTCTAGAGTTTTCCCCAGCAAGAGGGGAAAATAAAAAGGTACCCAGTGTATGAATCCATTATAGAACATAATAGTTTACTTCCATGCAGAAAACAGAATGGAAAGTAATAAAGAATCACAGAATGACTTGAAGAGAATCCATAACCTTCTCACTCTTCCAATCAGTTGGGAGCATAATATTCAAGCCCCCTTGGGAAACAGTATCTTTTTAAAATCACTAATTTGTTGCTTTACATTTAATCTCTGCCCAGCATAGACTTGATCAAACACCAAGCAGGATTTTTTCTCCAGTAGCCTCACCTTCTCTCTGATGGAGACAACAGTCTCGACAGGTTGCTGTCATGGCCCCTGTGATTTCCTGCTTCTCCAAGGACTTTTCAGGGCTCAGGAGATCAGTGCTATGGGACATAAGCAAATAAGACCAGCAAAGGCCAGCAAAGATCCCAGCACAAGCCTAGGTACTTGAGTCCCCAGACCACATGAAGAGTGATGGCCCCATCACCATCAGGCTGGGGTAGAGAAGGGCCTCCTTTCCCACTCCGGGCTGAAAGCCCATTTTCCTTTCTGGAGAAAGGCAAGCCAGTTTTTCTTTTTTCAGTGTGGCACCCCACATCCGCATTTTTCCCCTGGCACAGAACCACTGAAAGAGGACTCAAACCATCAATAGTCCAAACATATCCAGGAGCAGGGAGGTATCTTATGTCAACTAGCAAATGATCAAGTTTCTATATGGTTCCCCATAGGCAGCCAGAGAATATCTGTGCATGCTCTAAAGTTTGTTACACTCCTGCTTTCTCCCTTGATAGAATATAAGCTTCTTAAAGACAGAGAATGGTTCAGTTTCATTTTTATATCACTAGTGCTTAGCTCACAATTGGTATCTAATCAATTAATCAACAAGCATTTATTAAATACCTAGTGTATGCCAGTGCCTGGGATATAGTAGGTGCTTATTAAATACTCGTTGAATGTTGAATGGGTGATAGTGCACATAAAAAGGAAGCTATTGCAGGCCAGATCTGAGCCGGGCAAGACAGGTTCCAGTTCTGAATTAGAATGAAGTGAGACACAGCAGTTAACAAAAGGAAGCTTACTCAGTCAGAGTAAGGCTATTCAGTAAGGAAACAGTGCTGAGTCAGAGAGATGCTGCCTCATTCATCTTCATATGAAAATAGGCCTAGTTAGAAGAGTGTTCACTTGTGAAGAAATGGTGACGCTTATTAAGGTGGAAAGGCACTGACCCTATGGCCCGTCCTTCTATGCCCATAGCAGGAAGCTCTGTTAATGTCTCAGGCCTTACCAGGGGTAGGGAACCTGTGGCTTTGAGGTCACAGATTTTGTTCTGTGAAATCTCGATTCAGTCAAAGGGCCACACTTGAGGACCAAAGAGGGCACGTTTGGCCTCAAGGTCAAAGGTTCCTCACCTCTGCCTTAGCCCTTTGTACCAGTCAAGTCTAGGGGACAGTTTCCTGGCCTTTTAGGGGAAAAATGAGCTGAGCCTGCCCTGGCAGGCCTTTCACAGATATTACAGATAAACTGATTTTTTTTCCAGAAAATGTTCTGTGTTTGGAAAAATGGAATATTCTTAATAATAAAAGTTTACTTACATAAAAACATCACAGAAATTTTTAAAATTTAGGGAATGGTAGGCCAGAGACAGACTGTAAGAGGTTTTAAAGGCCAAGAAGTTGCCATTTTAATCTGGAGACAACTGGGAGCAACCTATAGGTTTTTTAAGAGCAGAGGAGTGATGTGGCCGCTTTAGGAAGATTATATTCACAACTCTGTAAAGGGTGACTTGAAGAAGAGAGAGGCTGGAAGTCAGGAATCCAGGTAGGTGGTGCAGTGGATAGAACTTTGGGCCTGGATTTGGGAAGACCTGAGTTCAAATCCAGCCTTAAACACTGAATAGCTATGCGACTCTGAGCAAATCATTTAACTACTATCTGCCTCGGTTTCCTCCTTTGTAAAATGGGGATTCTAGTTTTGTCTAACCTCCTAGAGCTGTGAAGAGCAGATGAGATAATATTAGTAAAGCACTTTGCAAACCTTAAGTGATGCAAAAATGCTCTTATTGTTCTCATTAGTGCAGTGAAAATGTGAGGAGGGCTCGAGTTGAAATGAACTAAAATCACGGCCACTTTCATTAGAGAGAAAGGGACAGATTTATGAGACGATGGGGACAGAGAAACAGCAAGGTTTGGCACGTGACCGGATGGGGGGGGAGCCGTCACACAGGGTGTGAGAGTTAAGCTGGAAGAAAAAGAAGAAGTGCATTCTGGGCGTAGGGGATAGGAAGGAATGAGAGGTTTGGCAGGTGGCACAAAGAAGAGAATCCAACTTTATTGGCAAGGGATTCAAAGACGGAAGATTTTATATATCTATCTATCTATCTATCTAAA
>JAQQSW010010095.1:0-13078 GCA_028646575.1 Pseudocheirus occidentalis | reverse complement strand
GTAACTGGGAATTAAGATATACAGGCACTGGGGTAGGGAGACCCATCCTGCCCTACCAGAAAGTTAAAGGGGATATGGGGGAGGACATAGGAGGGAACAGGTTAGGGGAGGGGCTTTACAGTGGGTTTACTGTTTTGGGGTGGGGAGTAGGGGAAAGATGGGGAGAAACATTGTAACTCAAAATCTCGTGGAAATGAGTGATGTAAAGAAGAAAATAAATTCAGAGTGGAACAAAAAAAAGTAAAATAGAGAATGATAAGGGGTAATATACTAGGGTAGGTAGGGAATGGAAGGTTAGGGAAAATTATCTCACATAATTGAGGTGCACAAGTAGAAATCTATACAGACAAAGAGGAAAGGAGAGTGACAGATACTTGACCCTCACGTACATAGTGATTGAAGCATGCACACATAATTGGGTAAAAAAATACATTTAAGTTAACTGGTATATAGGAAAACAGAGGAGAAACTAGAGGGTAGATTAAGGGAGAGATTAGCTGTTAGCAGATCAGACTCTTATACAATATATTGTGTAATTTGTGGTGGCAAAGAATTAGAATTTGAGATGTTGCAAGTTATAGTATATTAATGTGATAGAATGAAATGAAAGTAAGAAATGAAGTGGATAGTTTCACAGAAACCAGGGAAGACTTACATGAACTGACAAAGTGAAGTGAAGCAATAGAACATCCAAGACACTATAAAATCAAATGACTTTGAAAGAGTCAGCAATTCTGATCAATGTAATGACCAGGTATGATTCCAGAGGACTAATGATTTAGGCATAAGGGCTTATTGGTTGTCCCTTGTAATTGAAGAAGACCAAAATGATATCACTATAGGTCAAAGTACAGTGTGTATGATGCTGTTTACCTCTTGATAGAGAAGTGATGGATAAGATTGTAGATTGACAATTAAAAATTTTTATATGACTGATAGAGGAATTAGTTTTCCTTGACTATATATATTTGCATTGGGGTGTTATTTTTCTTTATTTTTTGATTGGGAGTGTGGTAGGTCGGAGGGTGGGACAGTGGATTTTTGCTGATTGAAAAAAGCTTTTTTTTTTTTTTAAGGAACTATCCTCTCCTTCATATTTTTTTAGAATACCTCATCCATTTAGAATACCTCTCCCATAGGCACCCATAATGCCTTACTTTGTATTTTACTTTCTTTGTTTATGTCATTAATCTGAGTAGCATGAGAATAGAGACTGTAATTCTATCATCTTTGTTTCCCCATCTTGCTTTTTTTTTTTTACTATTTTGCCTTTCTATTGATTCCCCTGTGCTTAGCTTTGCACATGTTATTTGTTTAAAAAGTGTATTTTCACATTTTCCCTTAAGTCAAATCCTCCCATTTTATAGATGAGGACATTAAAGACCAGAAAGGTGAAATGATTTGTCCAAAGCTTTCCCAAGAATTAAATGGCAGAGCTAGGATTTTAACCTAGATTCTCTGATTCCTTATTTAGTACTCCTGCAGTGCAGAGGAAATCATGTAGTTGCAAAAGTTATCAAAATGTTCATGCAGTTACATCCAACAATCTCACTTTTAAAAAAGGTGACTGATAGAAAAAATACAGTATTTCACATTAAAATATTCCTAGCATCAGTATTTAAAATTGCAAAGAAAAATAGGAAAGAAACTACATGTCTGGGGCAGCTAGGTGGTCTGGTGAATAGAGTACTAGCCCTGGAGTCAAGAGGACTTGAGTTCAAATCTGGCCTCAGACACTTGACACTTACTAGCTGTGTGACCTTGGGCAAATCATTTGACCTCAATTGCCCTGTCCTCCCCCTCCAAAAAAAGAAAAAAGAAAAATAAAAGAAACTATGTGACTAATCATTAGTTTGGATAAATAACTGTATGTGAATGTCATGAAAGGCCCAATGCAAGGTGATCGGTCTTCTAGTATGGGACTGTGTGTTGTTATGAGAATTGGATTGTGTGATGTGAGAACATAATTAGCAGAAATACTAATAAACATCTTGTAATAAGCAGACTTCATTTCTCCAAGGCTGATGACAGGTATATGTCATTGAATTTATCTATTGCACCCCAAAGTGTCATATCTCTTGATGGAGCCTACGTAAAGATCAAAATATAAGAACAGATTCAAAAAGTTCTCAATGGGAGACATCTGCATGAACTCAGCCAACAACATCTCAACAAAAACATTCCAGACAACTGACTGACATGGAATTGTTTGTGAAAATGTGTTTATGATAGCAATGGTTTATGACAGCATTTATGATAGCAATTATGAGGTTATTGCCATCAGAAACTACACAAGGATTTTCCTTAGAGATTCCAGTCTTAAAATTCAATGTAGATTATGCAAGGAAATAGTGGAGACCATGCAACATATTATTGCAGACTGCAAAAGATTTTTACCTACTAAACACCTTGGAGGATATTGCTAAAGCTACATGTCAAAAGCTTGATGTCTTTCATAGATTTATCATTGACAGTATTGACTTCAAAATATCCTAGAGATCTCAACTAATTAAATGTACTAGAATGAGACCATCACCACAAACCAAACTATTGTCCAAATTTCCTGGGCATAACATTAATCCATATACAAATAACAATGTTTTAAGTAGATGTCACAATGCCAAATAATCAAAATTTCTAAGCAGCATAGAGCAAAAGTCTTAAAAAAAAAATAGAGACATAACAGAGGATATCAAGATGATGTGGAAATAGGATGGCCTCCTTGTTGTCCTGTCTTTTACTAGAGGTGTACTAAAGATGGTTTGGTGAGCCTGCAGAGGATTCTGTTGCAACTAGTAGTTATTTAATCTACCTGTGAGATGTTCTGAGTGATGCTGAACTTGTCCCATGACTGTTTCTACATTAACACCATTAAAAATAATGATAATATAATAGTTTAAGACAGGTATGTTCATGTATATTGTCTAAATGTATAAAGATGGTACATGCATGACGTGGATATATATGATCTGAAGCTTTACCCGCTTTGGCAGAAAGGAGGAAAGCCAAGGCCTCTGTCTGTACTGTCAGTACACTTTGTGAGGGGAAAGGAGACAGGTAGGCCCTAGGAATTCCTCTTAGGCTGAACTGGGCCTATAAAGAGGTATATTGGGCTAGAATTTTATATAACTGCCACTCCTCCAAGACCACCAATCTAGAGTTATGATCCTGGATTTGGAAGGAAAGCTGTTTCTCTAGTTACTCTTAAGAAGATCTTACGTAGTTTCTTCTCAACAAAAGTTGATTACATAAAAGACCATCACAAATTACAAATATCAAACAAATCCATGTTAAAAAAGGGAGCATACTGAAGAAGTTATAAAGATTAAAATATATCAAAGACTATGCAATAGTGAATGAGATTTTCACCTGGGAATAAGATGAGACCTCCAATCAAACTAGGAGAGAGAGAGAATAGTCTCACCCATGGGCAATTCTCTCTGCATTACAAATGCTGGAAGTTCAACATGTTAAGATTCTCTATGTGTTTGTAAATCTAAGGAGATCTTGGACTTTGTCTCTCATGATCATCTCTTATAAAAATTTGCCAGTAATCTCTAGTCAGGTTCTTCTTAAGTCACCAGTTCCTTGCTAGGCTCCTCTCTGCCAATCAGGAGTTACATCTCCTGTAGGCAGTATACAACACAATTCCAGAAAACCACTTCAGACTTAGTAGAATCAGCATTACAATAATAATAATGGTAATATAATATTCTGAATAAGAAAAATTAAACGTAGGTGGTAATAAGACATTATGTACTTGTGGGTCAGACCGTTAGTGGAACTAGGGAGGTTTGTGATAATGCACCACACTCTCACAACACCAACCTTTACTTTTGAAAGCTAAGAATTTGTGGAGTAGACCTGGGGCCATTTAACTTAACCATACTCTAATGTGGATTGATATAGGACCCAGCTATGGCCCCTCAAGGCAAGGAAAACATTAAAACAATTTTAGGACTTTGACAGAAAGGTTCTGGGACTCCAAGTTGCTCCCTTATATGGATTAAAATCTGCTTGTACAATTGGAATTTGGTCAACCCAGAAGGGGTGCTACCAAGTAAAATATAAGAAATCTAAGGAAGAAGAGATTACTTTGCACAAAAAGACCATTATAAAGTAATTATGTTTCTACATAGTAATGACAGCTTCCTAAATAACAGAAGAGAGTAGGAAATCCTATGGATTACATTCTGCTTGATATAATCCCTGTAGACAGAATGACCTTATGAAATATCATTGGGCTTTTTTATTCTTTTATTAATCCTGGGTAGTTTTGTTTCCATGTTTGTACAACTTGGCCCCCAGTGGTTAGTTGCACAGTTTATATTCATATGAGATTGTTGATATTTTTTCTCTTTCTAGGTATAGCCACTCGTCGAGGTTATACTACTACTCAAAAGAACTGGCTTATTCTAGGCTTCTACATTTCTCTACCCTTTCTCATCATTACTGTCATTATTGTTGCAAAATGGGAAAAAATGAAAGAATTATGCAATGCACAAGAAATTCAAAGTGAAGGGTAAATTAATTTTGTACACTTTATTTTTTAGATAAAATTAAGGAAAAAATGCCCAACTTTACACTTAGAGCATCCCAAGTTTAAAGTCATTCTGAGTAAATTAGTAAGATCATAAAGAGAATGTGTATGTAAAAGATTAAATAAAGAAGAAGAGAACATATATTTGCTTCTGGGCAACTTGTATTCTAGCTAGGAAAACATTTTTAAAAAACATAACCTTTCTAGAGAATTAAAATTGTCCTTTAACTTTTCTTTAGCTCTTGGGAGAGAGTTCTGGCCACCTCCATAGCAGGGAACCATGATGGCTAAGTGATATGCACTGAACTTCCCAAACATCTCAGAATCATAACAGGAACCATCAAAAATAATGCTTCCCTGTTAATGATGACTGGGAATAAATAGACATGAAAAAAATCAAAGAAATACTAGGAATCTTGGCAGAGAATGAGGAAGACAAAGTAATAGAATAGGCCTCACTTTGGAAATTGCCTGGAGCACCTGGGTTTTCTATTTCAGCAGATATTTCTACCTTCAGATCAAAATCAGTTATCGCAATTATCATCCATTGTGAAAAGTATAAAGGAAACCTATTCTATTATTGTAAGGATTGTAAGAAGCATTGATTTTGTAGTACTTTGGTAGAGAAAAGGCAGTCTGGTTCCTATGTTTATGCCTGGGAAATCTGTGTCTGTCCTAAGGACTGACTGTCTCTGCAGAGGAGACTTTTATCTAGTTGAGAGGATGATCTGTAAGGCTTTATGGGTGATGTACATTTTGATGAGCACTTCCTCACTTATAGCTACAGAGTTAGGTAGCAAGCAGCAGTCTCCTATAGTTCAATGTAAGTGAATGAATTCTAGTCTAACTCCTTTTTTTCCCTCTTTTATTTCAAGACACTGTAAAATAACCACCAGTTATTTCAGTTCTGTAGTGAAAAGGAGGGAATAAAATTGGGGATAGAGTTAGGATAGAGGGAATATTATGGGTTTGGGGTTTTTTTTGTAGGTCCTATTTCAGGGCTTGGCTACTGTGAAATTTTTTTCACCAGCCCTAGTAAACTGGAATACTCCTCTTAGTAAATGGATCACCACCTAAAGGTAACCAGGCTTTCGAAGAGAAAAACAACTACTTTTAAACAAATTCACTATGATATATGCTATGAGAGGCAATCATAAAGGACAAGTAGGTGGGAGAATACAGCTTGATCAAGTGAGTACCAGTTATTTGCTATTGTCTATATTGTGTTTAATTAAGAATGATTCTTTCTGAGATTTTGCTTTAAACAAACACTTTAATTTCTCAGTATTCTATATTAATTTTGAAATGTCTTTTTTCCCTTAAAATAGATCACTATCAGGAGAGAGCAGCATATCGCATAGTATAAGGTGAAGTTATATTTTTTTTTGCTAGAGAAGAACTAAGAATCATTGCATTGATTTCTCATTACCCATTCATTCTTCAACCCCTTACAATATGGCTGCCAACCACACCATTGTACTGAGACATTTCTTGCAACAATCATCAGTATTCTCTTAATTGCTGTCTGGTGGCTTTTTCCTCCTTGATCTTTCTGCAGCATTTAATACTTTGGCTTAAGAGCATTGTATCCCTTGGGGTCATGTTATAATACCTCTGTGGATTACAGAGCCCCCCACTTAGAGACCTCTAATTCACAGATTAAATAAAATTACTGGATTTTAAGGCCAGGCCTTCCATAGTCTGCTTCCCGTGTATCTTTTCATTCTTACTTCATACTATTCCTTGTCATTAATTGTACATTTTGTGGCCAAACTTAGATTACTGGCTGTGAGATGAAGTTGGCATTACTTCTTCTGTCTCTGCGTTTATACAGGGCATCTCCTGTGCTTAGGAATCCATTTTCTTTTCAGCACCTTTTCACACTCTTTCCCTTTCTTCAAGGTTCACCATCTCTTTCAAACTTTTGCTGATTTTCTTTCCCCTCCTCCCACACCCACCTGAAAGTGTTTTCTCTCTCAGGTTTTCTTTTTCAAATTAGTGTTCTCAAGTGTTCCTAATGTACTTTATCTGGATTTATCTTTTGTCCCCATCAGACCCTTCCTCAATTATATTTGGTATACATATCACATTCATCCCCTCAGACAATACATTTCTTGAGGCCAGAGCCTATGTGGCATTATCTATCTTTGTATTCCAAGACTAGGGCACAATAGGTACAAAATAAAATGTTGTATTCATAGAAATTGTTTTTAAATTTTGCTTTTGTTTTCTCTTTCAGTTCTATAATGTAGGCAGTAATACATGTTTTTTTTTTTCATTCCTTCTAATCTAGTATTTTATAGAAGGTGGTAGGGAGGAAAAGTATGAATAGGAAGTGGGCAGAAGGTATTTAGAGATTATTAAAGTGAAGCCAAAATGAACTAAACTTTACCCACAGATATTTCTTCTTAGGCTATAAACCTTTTCTAGGTTCACTGTGTCTTCATTAAGTTGAGGATGCAAGAACTAGATTTTTTTTGTACTAATGTGGTGATAAGAACTATCTACCTCTTATTGTACAGAAATTTGTAATCTGTAGCTCTTTTTTCATATTCACTGAGTATCCATGTAAGACAAGGCATTAGATAATAATTAAATCTTCAATCTATCTTGTTGAATAGGTATTTAGTTATCAATTAAAGAAGTTAGTGAATGTAATTAGAATTTGAACTATGTGAACTCTTTTTCTCCAGTACCTTGTATACATGTGAGTCCTTAGTACTCATGAAATTACCTAATAATTATATTTAGAGCAGTCATTTCAGGCCAAAGGAAATACTCTGATTCCTAAAGGAGAGGATGTTGCTTCTTCCAGGATTAGTGCTCCTTTTCTCCCCTAATCTCTGATACCAAATTCAAGTTTTGATTGGTGTCATAAGATAGATCCATGACTGAGGCAAAGGCACAGCAGTTTAGTCTGAAAGATCTTCTGCATTCCAGTAGAGACTGGATTTACTGGAACACGTTGGCATGAAGTTACTGTTCTTTTATGGGTTCTAGTTTATATAGTCAAACTTTTTCCTGCTTTCCTTCTCTCATCTCTTTCCTATTCAGTAATGTCCAGTGTAATTTTTTTTGTCCAATTATTTTCCCCAGAATTACTACTAGTCCCTAGAATAGAATTTTAATATCCATTTTTGACAAGACAAAAATTCCTTCCTCAAATTGAGTTAGGCACTTCTAGAGACAGCTATTCTCTCCAATAGATCTTCCCAAGGAGGAGAGAATATTATACTCTAACGGTCTGGTTACATTCAACTGATCAATTTAACAAAGACAGAGGGAAAGGGAGAACAAGATAGGCAACTTCTCCTACAAACTGTACTAATTACATTTTTCACTGAGAAATTTGTAATAGCTGAATTGGGAAAGTTCTTGCTTCCTTGCTAAGTAATTGTCTTTTTTTTTTTTTTTTTTTGCTTCTCAGTGATCAAAGTACCTAAGCTGCCAAAAAGTGGAGTCTAGAGTGAGGAAATGACCATACTTTCATAGAAGCCTGACTAATGAAATAAAGAAAAACTTTGCTTTCTGTTCATTTCTTGTTAAAGATATTATCACAACAATAAATCAAATGAATGAAAACTTGTTCACTTCTTTCTAATCTTATTTCCAGTTTTTCTCTGTCGGTGATTAATGATATTGTTTTAATTTATGACCTCTAGCTCCAAAATAAGATGAGTGAATAGACCATGAGAGAATCTGGAATAATTATCTTTTTGCAGCTCTGACACTGCCCAATAAACTAATTAGCCACCATTGGAATCAGAGGGAGAGATCCAGCTATCTTGGGCACCAAGTAAGATACTACAGTGAAAGGAATTTGTAGAATAGATTAATGTACTCCAGTAAGTGCCCTATCATATTTTTAGAGGGAGGTTTTTATTTTGGGGGCAGGTTTTGTGGGCTAGAGTGAGGAAGAGACACATAGAAATTTGAAAAAGCAGGACAACAGAGTAATTCCTATTTAGTGATGTAGTCCAGTGGTTATCTCTGCAGAGCCACAGAATTATTGCAAGAAGTCTACCAATGTATCTGTGATTCCCTAAATAATCAAGCATATCTTCCGTAGGCAGTAAGTTAATATCTTGCCAATAAATATGTTAATTTTTTTCAAATGTATGTAGCTACCATTATAATATCCAATAACAGTGTAATGGTTAATTTAATTGTAGGAGATTAACAGTGGAACACTAGAATACAACTAAATTAAGATGGACAAGTAGTAAAAACACAAAGTAATCTAGAAAGACCTCTATGAAATAATACAAAGTTAAAAAAACAATGGAGTATATAGTAACTACAATCATAGAAGGAAGGTAAGTGAGAATGGATCAAATGGATTTTCAATCCATATAATAGAAATAGGAACTGAAAAATGTTATGATATGCATTGAAATTAGCTAATTTAGAGACTTCTGGTTAAGATGGTGATGATAAAGTTTTCCCCATCCCTGTTCCTACGCAAACCTCTCTCCCCAGAGAAACACCTATTAATAATCAAGATGGCCATACAGGGCAACAAAACCAAAGAAAACACTACTGAGCTCCTTCATTCCATAAAGAAGAGAAATAGCCAGCATCTAAAGCTAGGACCACTCCAGGGATTTTAGGAGATGTCACAAGGAAATTGAACTAAAGCCAGTTTAAGGTTTAAAAAAACAATGTAAGGTTGTGGGCACGTAAACTGCTTAGATTTTTATGTTACTCAATAGTCACACTTCCCCTTTTCTCTTATGAACACCAATATTCAGACTCAAAAACATTTCTTCACTTCTTAGAGGAGCTTAGCCTCCCTTCTCTTTTTACCTTACCAAAAAGGAATTAGCGCAAGCCTTGCTTCTGAAAGCTCCTTGCTTCATCTTGAATCCTTACCTATGAAGTATGCGTCTGGCATATAATATATGTGTTAACTGATGCAAATTTTGTTGTATGCTTATTTTTTCTATGGTAATTTACTTCCTTTGTATTAGTATCACAAACCTTGTATTGATGGTTAACAAGGCTTATTTTGTTAGCAAGTTAATCTATATATTTTGTATAGCCTATCCATGTTATCACATGAATGTAACAGTCATTCTGGTAAGACTTAGACTGGCTGCTTTAGGGATTAGGAGGTGAGAGAAGAGGAGGAGTGCTAAGACTCTAAAAACTGGGAGTTGTATTTTTTCTTAGTTTGGGGAAAAAAGGAAGATCAGAAGAGGATGGCAGACCTTTTTTTTTTTTTTAAATAAGAGTTTGAGTCATCTGGAGAGGGAAAAATGTCAATGACCAAATCTGATCACAAACTGGGTATATAGCCTTTTCTCAAGACTTAGTACAAGGCACTAGGGAAGGCATCCAAAGAATGCAGGACCTTCACTATAGAGCAGAGGGGTCAAACTCACCGCCTGCATTTGTCATTTTTGCCATGTGCAGATTGAACCAGATTAAATGTATTTGTGACATGTTTAACAAAATAAATAAAAATACAACAGGTGATATTTGTGGTTTCCTAAGTTGATATGCGTCCCACAAGGCTCCATTTCTATTTGAATCTGGCACTATTGCTATACATTATTTGGCGCTATGGTCTTTGATAAACATACTAAAGCAGATTTTATAGGGATAGCAGATGTGACAAAGGACTTTTAAAGGTGAGACAACTGATTTAACCTATTCCACCCCACTTTAAGTAATGAGATGTCCAGTCAATTTCTTATCTTTAGACTTAACATGTAAATTTTGAACTGTAGTGATATTTTACAAGGATAATATTCAGATAGGCTGAGGAACCTTGGCCACATCACAGGATTGTTTATAAGTTAGAGAACCAGAATCATTTGAGAGGTAGGAGCAAACATACATAGGTTTCCAGCACACCTTGAAGAACTGACTATGGAAGAGAGGAAATAATGAAAGAAGGCCATCAGCTCTACTGGCATCTTAGATCAGAAGATATGGACTGATGGAAATTCCAATAAAAGTTAAGCTCTTTTCAACTTCTCTAGAAACTCTAGAATACAATCTGTTTTATTATCCAGACATTTCTAATAAACTTAATTCTGCCTCAATACAAATAATCTAGGGGCTAATTTATATATCTACACACACGTAAAGTTAGAATTTAATTTTTTCCTAAAGGTTAGGGATCTTAACTGGGGGCTCAGAGCAATTGTGACTAAACTTACAACTTTTCATCTAAAATAAATTCCTGAAAGTCAAATAGGAATAAAACTCAAGGACCTACGTGTCTAAACTTAAGTGAACTAGTATAATGGTGTTAACATTTAAATACCTGGGGAGATTTTAATTGTACATGGCTAGGCTATAACAATATATGATGCTACCTAATATACAAATTTAGCTTTACAAATCTGAATAAAATACATTTCAAAATGTATTTTAGAGAAAGAAAAGGTAAAGAATTTCAAAGAAAATGAAAAAAGTAGGAAGGAACAGAGCCTAGTAATATCAAATCACAAATCATACTATAAAGTAGTAATTGTTGAAACAACTTGGTACTGGTTTAAAAATCCCTATGCTAATAGAAAATTTGATCAACAGAATAGATTAAACAAGACCCAGAAGCAACTAAATGACTCAAAGACACAAGTGACTAGACTAAGGATTTCCTATTCTACAACAAATAATGGGAAAGCTGAAAAGTAGTATGGTAGAAAAGGTTGAGACAATCAGTTGGGTTCTTTTTTAAGTTATGTCTGACTCTTAGTAACCCCATTTGGAGTTTTCTTGGCAAAGATACTGGAGTATTTTGCCATTTCCTTCCCTAGCTTTTTTTTACAGATGAGGAAACTGAGGCAAACAGGATTAAATGATTTGCCCAGGGTCACAACAGCTAGTAAGTATCTGAAACTCAATTTGAATTCATGAAGATGAATCTTCCTGAGTACAAGCCCAGTACTCCATATACTGCGCCATTTGTCTGCCTAGTTTAGACTGAATCTCACCATATACCACAATAAACTCCTAGTTAATACATTAAATATAAAAGAATCTCATTTTTTAAAAATTAGAGGGCAAAAGAATATGCCTTTTACAACTACAGCTGATGGGAAGAGTTCTTACATCATTAACAAGGGAATGAGACGAATGAATGAATAAGCATTTATTAAGCAGTTACTACATGCCAAATACTGTACTAAATCCTGATGATATAAATACAAACACAAAGACAGTCCTGGACCTCGAGGATTTTGTTTTAATAATGAGAGAGGTCACATATAGGGGATTGGTGACCAGGGAAATTTTGGTTTAGAAAGTTACAGGCAAGATGGAGTCAAAGACAAGTAGAATAAGATAGTTTCTGGGGCAATGACATTACTGATGACATGCATGGCTGCTGTCAGGAAGATGGTAAGGGAATAAAATGAAGCATTCCTGGAGATAGTTTAAATATAATGAGGCACATGAGGCACTCACCTTCAAAACAGTAGGGTTCCAGGGCAGGATTAATGGAGTGTAATGGTAATTAATTTAGCAGGTACTTGGTCCTTAGTAACTAAGGGCTAAGTACTTCTGTGAAAGAGGCAGAGGCTGTGAACTCTCTCCTGTGTGAGAGAGACAGAAGATGTAAACTCTGTCTCTTGTGTGAAAGGGAAAGAGGGCATGAACTCTGTCTCCTGTTGCTGGTGGGGCAGGAGAGGGTTGGCTGAGACAGGAAGCCTGTGTGTGTGTGTGTGTGTGTGTGTGTGTGTGTGTGTGTGTAAGAAGAGTTTGAGGGATAGAGAATCAGAATCAAGAATTTTTCCCCTGGCTGGCTCCTGGTGGTGGAAGAATCATGGAGACTGAAGCCAGCTGAGAGAGACAGAGACAGAGACAGAGAGAGACAGAGATAGAGACAGAGAGAGTTAGTTTCTCTCCCAGCATCTGGAAGCTGCCTGAGAACTGAGTTGGAGTTTTTCTTGAGACCAGAAACTGGTGAAGGCTGAAGTTGCAGCCGCCAGGAAGGCTGAGATTCCTTCTGGGTCCTAGTGCCAGCCAAACTTCTGGAGGACTGAAGAAGCATGACCGGGAAAAGCCTTTGTTTGTGGCTTGGCTGATCCTTGAGTTCCCAGCAACAGAAGTTGTGAAGGGTTTGAGATGTGCTGGACCCTGTGAACTTCAGCATGTAACAAGAACTGCCAAGAAACCTGGACAAGAACCTGGGAGCTGTCTGCCCCTGAATCCAGGTGACTGGTGAATTCAGGTAGGAGCTAGGACCGTGGAAGGGGATCCAGGGAATCTGAAAGACCATCTTGAGTCAAGATGAAGAGAAGGCCTCTCCTGGGATATTGAATGAGTGATGAAATTGAAGTTTACTAGACACCTAGGGGGAGAGAGTTTGTGTAATTTTCTAATGATTTTATTTAGTGATTCATGATACTTAGTAATTGTGAGTCTGGATAAGTGACTGATTAAGTTAACTTATGGTTATCCCATGAGTGGAATATTGATTATTGTATTGTGGAATGATTGAATGATTAAGTGAGGTGGGTTTCCCCCTTAGGGAAACCAAATGATTTTTCTTTTGTTCTTTGTTCTAAATACTGTGGCCACAGA
>JAQQSW010010094.1:0-13078 GCA_028646575.1 Pseudocheirus occidentalis | reverse complement strand
TTCCTTCCTTCCTTCCTTCCTTCCTTCCTTCCTTCCTTCCTTCCTTCCTTCCTTTCTTTCTTTTTCTTTCTTTCTTTTTCTTTCTTTTCTCTTTCTTTCTTTTCTCTCTTTCTTTCTCCTCCTCCTGCTCCTCCTCTTCCTCCTCCTCTTCCTCCTCCTCCTCCTCCTTCTTCTTCTCCTTCTTCTCCTCCTTCTTCTCCTTCTTCTCCTCCTTCTTCTTCTTCTTCTTCTCCTCTTCCTCCTCCTCCTCCTTTTTCTCTTCCTCCTCCTCCTCCTCTTCTTCCTCCTCCTCCTCCTTCTTCTTTTTCTTCTTCTTCTTCTTCTTCTTCTTCTTCTTCTTCTTCTTCCTCTTTCCCTCTTCCCCCTCATTTTCTTTTTCCTGTCTGTCTTCCTCCTTCTCTCTTTTGTCTCTCTCCCTCTCTACCCCCTCTCTCCTTTTCTTCTTCCTCACTATCTCTATCTTCCTCCCTCTCCCTTCCTCTTCCTCCTTCTCCTCTTCCCCTTTATTCTCTCTATTCCTCTCTCTTTTCTCTTTCTCTTTTCAAATTTTAATAAATAAATAGGTAAATACTGCAACTTTTTTGAGGGCCCCACTCCAGCTATTTCTTCACAGATCATCTTGAATATACTGAAATGATTTGGAATTATGTCTTCACCAAGAATCATGTTTCCCATACACATTGATTTGTACTCAGAAGTGACTCTCTGACCTTCCCTTTGTACCCCAAACACACCTCTAAGCTCTCACTCCCACCAACTATAAAGCAAACTACAAGGAAATAGAGTACATTGGTCTTCAGGTATCGAATAGTACAACAAGCAGCAGAAACAAACAAGGTACAGAGAACAAATACAGAAGACCTGTCTGACTCATGAACAGCACAGGAAACGAAAGCAGAAAAAACAAACACCGGGAGAAAGCGTCCTGGGAGCAAACAAAGGCTCTCAGCCCCAGAGGTCTACAGCTCACCTGAGGCCCACTCATTCAACAGCTGAGGGGAGGCAGCTAGTAACTGAAGCCTCCTTATATGCCCAGGATCCCAATCCTTTCCCACCCACCCACTCTGAAAAAAGTGAGCGAGGGCAGCCATGGAGCTGGTCTATCTGTGTCTTTAGTCCTTGGTCCCATACAAAGCGCGTAAATACTTTATTACTAAGAATACAAACAAAGAAGGAATCTATAGCAACAAGAAAATAGGGAAGCCCAGACTTAAAATATATCTAAAGATAAGAGAGATCTTAAAAGCCATTGAGTCCAGGAACTCTCTTTTTTACAGCTGAAGAAACTGAGATTCAGAGAAGGGAAGTTTTTTAAGAGGGGATAGAAATCTATAGGTGAGGGAACTGAGGCCTAGAGTAATACAATATATGTCTCAGGCTCAGAGAATGACTTGCCTAGGAATATACACTAATAAGATTAATTCTCCTTCTTCTCTAGAGTTAAAAGAAAAAAAGCTACGTACTCCTGAAATAGTATTTATTTTTCTCCACGTTTGAGAGAGAATGATGATTTCTGAGGCTTCTTCTGGCTCTAAGTCTGGGGATACAGAAGTTTTTTTTAGGCACTTTGGGTTAAATGACTTGTCCAGGATCACACAGCTAGATTAAAACTCAGGTCCTCCAGAATACAGGGCTGGTGTTCTATCCCACCACCTAGATGTCCTAAAAGAGAGATTCTTACTACAGAGTTATTGAATGCCTTCATATTTATTACATTTTCCTGAAAGCAGAAATGTATTTCCCTTTTCTCTTGTGAGGTAAATGAATTGTCATTCAGATATATCCAATCCAAAAATGTCTATAGAGCACCTACTGTATACAGTAATAATTGTAGCAATTACCACAATAGTAGTGGTCAGCATCTATACAGGGCTTTAAGATTTGGGGCTGGTTTAAATAATAAATCATAGGATCACAAAGTTAGAAGGGATCTTTGAGATCATCCATCAAGTCCTTTTGTTGTTCAGTCATTCTCAGTAATTCTTGACTCTTTGTGATCCGATTTGGGGTTTTGTTGGCAGAGATATCAGAATGGTTTGCCATTTCTTTCTCCAGCTCATTTTACAGACAAGGAAACTGAGGCAAACAAGGTTAAGTGACTTGCCCAGAGTCACACAGCTACTAAGTGTCTGAGGCTAGATTTGAACTCAGAGCAAATGAATCTTCCTGACTCCAGACTCAGTACTCTATCCATTGTGTTCTCTACCTGCCTGTCAAATCTTACCCCTTTATTTCTGATGAAGAAACTGAGGGCCAGACAGGTCACAAACTTAATCAGGGTTGAGATTTGAAGCAAGGCATTCCTGTTTGTAAGCCCAGGCCTCCCGCCCGTCACTATGGACACGGCTTCTATGGGTATCATCCAACTTTTCTAACATCCTATTCACTGTGTATGCTCTTTATCTCTAATGAATTGGTTTTGCCTTAATGATGATGCAAATAAGAGCCATAAGACTTGTGTGCCCAGTTCTTCAGAATCCTGGAACTTGGAAAGACAGAGATATGGCTAACCATGCTTTGGTTCTCAAATCCCACCATACTGGATATCAAGAAAAATGGGAGGGCCATATCTTTCCATTCATTGCCTGTCACCACAGTCAACCTCCATGAACCTTTCAGCCCTAAATATGCTATTGCCTCAAAAAATCTGCTTTTCCTTCTCTTCCCATTGCCTAACAATATAGCTGCTTTGTGATCTGATCCCATACCACCTTTATAACTGGATCTCCTATAAGAATTTCATGTACATTCTATCTTTCTAACAAACTGGATCACTCCCTATTCTAAAATAGTCCTCATTCCTTTTCATCCATAAGACTTTGCTTGCACTGTTCCCACCACCCAAGACACCTGCCTCCTTCCATCTACCTGTTCAAAACCATTGCTAAATAGGATATCTGACACTGAACTCAAGAACTTTGGAGTTTGCAAATCTCTTAAATCTAATTGTGTTTCTGACATCCTGATCTAAAATTGAGAAGGCATCTTTCCGTAGAAATACTACTATATCTGGTAGTTCAGTTTCCATGTACAATTAAAATAGTACTACAGTTCATCTATATTGTGGATAATTGAAAGGTTATGTGGGCTAGCCTGAGAATGTAGCCACCATTCACAATGTTGTTTCAGAGGGAATATGGGTGTCAAATTCCAAATGACCAACTTAAGAAATGCTCTTTTGGAATACAACACAGTCTTTACTTGAAGGTTGTCTATATTGACCACTGGAATCTTCAAATGAAAAAATACTAGTCTGCCAGTCACATAACTTCCTGGATCTACTCTCCCTCTGAATATCCCCCTCCATTTTGGTCCCAGAAGGTTGAGACCCACAAAAGCTAAATTTGCTTTTTTTTTTCATCATTATTATTAACTTAATTACAAGTTGAAGATAATTCACTTATTTTCTTTTTCTTAATACTTTAGGGAAGAGGAAATGTCGATTGCCAATTGCACAAATGATTTGAGTTTGAAGATTGAGGGGAGTTCATAGCACAAGGTCACTTTTGCTGCTACAGGAATTTGGTTGCAATACCCTCAGTGGTTTTTCTCTGACTCTACTGAGTCCTGTAGTGAGATATGCTTTCTTTTGTGCTAAAAATAACAAAGAGAGTATTTGGGAGAAATCGGAATGGGCGCGTTGATAAATTATTTATAACAATTTCTAGCAGCCTGCCAATCTGTTTTGTAGTGTGGTTGAATCTTAATTTTTAATGAAGCAACCTATGAAAATCAGCTGGGGTGAACACCATGACCTCTCAATGATACTACGGAAGAGTTCCCATCCCGTAGCTGTGTTCTTTCACATGCCATCACAAGGGCCTTACCTCCAGCTGACCTTAGAGTCTACAAGCTAAAGGGAGGCGGTTGGTACTATGCTTGACTAAGACAGAAAAGGAGGGGTCCAAGAGAAGCCCAGTTCTGAAAGGAGATAAAACAAACTACCTGGAATGACTATTGTGTATCATTTCAAAGGTCGGTTTTGACTAAGGTATTAAGCTATTCAACTTTTCATCCCTAATCTGAGGTCTGTTTTTCCACAAAACAAATCAAAGGAAAAAAGCATATGAGAATCTTGAGACAAAGAGGTGAGAACAACATTGGGGGTGGGAAGGAAGAGAATGAATGCCCCACAGTTGCTTTGATCAGGATTGAATGTGAATCTGTGGTCATAGCAATTTATCCCGTATTTTCCCACATAGGAATCTACCACAAAAAATGTCTCAGAATCTGTACAATGGTCTTGAGAGGGCTCGAGCCCTCCTTCTTCATCCTCCAGGTCATTAGTAATTTCCCCCTTTTCCAAAGAGAAAAGTGATGGTCAAATTTCATTGGTTTTCATTGACTCCATCACCAGTAGTATCACCTACCTACCTTTTGTCCATAGTTTCTTTTCCAAAAAGAGTTATATTATTGTATTAGTGAATATTTATTTGTTCTAAAAAAGGTTTTTTGGGGGGTGGGAATGGGGTGAATTTGTGTGGAAATTCACTCCACTAATGCCAATTGTTAACTTTTTTTAAATTTATAGTCTTAAGTTTGGGGAGGGAGTTTGGGGGGGTTTGATGAGGGAGATTTGTTGGAGGGGGCAAAAGAGGTAAGAAGGGGGAAGAGGCACTGAGATATTAGATAATTTTGCCATCCATCCAGATAGGGGTGAGACTTGAACCCAGGCCACGTTGACTCCAAGGCCAAAGCTCTAAAAACTATGACATAATCCCTTTTTAAAATAAATTTTAAAAGGTAAATTGTTTAAAATCCAGGATAATCATAGAAACACATTTCAGAGTTGGAAAAAACTAAGAATAATGTAGGCCAACCCATGCTTGAATGAGAATTTTCCCTCCAGCATGGGTGACAGTTGATCATCTTCCCTTAGCTTGAAGACCTCCAGGAAGAGTAAAGCCGAGATCACCCCCAAACAGCCTCTTCCATTTGGGGATAGATCTAATTGCTGAAAAGCTTTTCCTTCTATCAAATCTATATAACTTCCTTTTTCAATTTCTCTCATTCCTAGCTTGGTTCTCTGGGGAACCTCTGATCCCCCTTCCTCAGAACACTGTGTCACATGCTTGAAAGTGTCTATTAGGTACCTATTGTAGTCTTTTCTTCTCCAGGCTAAACATCCTTAGTCCCCTCATATGAATTGAACATTTTTCAGAATCCTGGTTTTCTTTCCCTGGTCAGTCTCAACGTTTATCAATGTCCTTCCTAAAATGTGGTTCCTTGAACTGAATAGGTATTCCAGTTGTGCCTAACCAAGGCTTTCCTGACTCTGAGTCTGGACCTCTGTCAACTCCGCTATGCTCTCTTTAAATTTTTTGCTTTTTGGAGGGGGGGAAGGTAGAGCAATTGGGGTTAAGTGACTTGCCCAAGGTCACAAAGCTAGTAAGTGTTAAGTGTATGAGTTTGGATTTGAACCCAGGTCCTCTTGATTCTGGGGCTGGTGCTCTATTCACTGCACCACCTAGCCAGCCCTATGCTCTCTTAAAAAAGAAATTTTAAAAAAGATAAATTGGAATGTCACCTCCCTAGTTCAGACCTCTGCCTCTCCTAAGGCAACCAAAGATCACCTTAGCTCTCTTGGTTTCCATGTTTGTCCTCCATATATACTCTTGACATATATTGGCCTTAGTGTCAACTAAAGACCCAAATCTTGTATTTCATTTTCTAAGACTTTGTCCAATGTTCTGGTTTATTGAGATCTTTGGGACCCTGGTTCTGTCTGGCAACATTTTAACTCCACCTCCCAGCTTTGTGTCAACAGCCTAAAGGACAAGTATGTCATCTAGCCCTTATCCAAGTCATTCATAATTATGTGAAGCAGGGTAGGATCAGACACACATTCCTGGGATACTGGACTTGAGACTACTTGTCAAGGTGACATTCGCTTCTTGAATTATTCCTAGTGGTTAGAAACTAGACAGACCTTCTTGTTTGCATGTCACTGGGCTGTTCATGAGTGAAGTCCTTAAGGGAAGGCAAGGTTTGCATCTTATATTTTTTGGGTATCCCTACTTAATAACTTTCTCCACTATATGGGTAGTTTGTGCTTAGTCAATTTTGGTTGAATAAATTACTTAACTCTTCAACTAGTCTCCTTATTATCATCATCATCATTATTATTATCAATAAGTATTAATTTTTCATCCCCAGTAATAAGCACAGAATATATTTTTATATATAGTCTTATAGTCTTAGGTCAGTGGATTCTTCATGTAATAATAACATTTATAGAGCACTTTGATATTTGCAAAACGCTCAGTGTATGAAAGTAAATAGGAGGAAAAGGACGGGGGGTGGGAATGTTTGAGATAGTGAGAATCTACCGGAAAAGACAGGAGAAGTATGATGAAGAGCTTGTGGTGAACTAAATTCATCCTCTTCCTGAGCCAGGAAAGACTTTCCAGATGAAAGAAACGCAAAAGAAACCATGTGCTGCTTATACCATGCCCTGGGCCTTTTCCATCCAGCAAAAATGAGTTTAGCTAAGCAGTCCAAAATGCTATGAATCACAAGGGTGGTAGAAGGTGAAACTGGGTCCAATTCTCCTAATTAGAAAATGGTTGACAGGAAATTGCTCGTGTAAAACAAGTTTACTGACATGTTGCAACATGCTGGAGAGACAGTCTTGGAAAATGCTCAAAAGATGAAGCTTGAGTAAGACGTTTTTGTGAAATGTTTTGAGGTCAGGAAGATCTGAATTCAAATGTGGCTTCAAACACTTAGCTGTATGACCCTGAGCAAGTTACTTCATTCTTGTCTGTCTCTGTTTTCTCATATGTGAAATGGTTATCATAATAGTACCTCCCTCCTAGTTTGCTGTGAGGATCAGAAGAGACAATAGCTGTAAACTGCTTAGGGCAGTGTATTTGACACATAGCGTTTTATAGATGTTGGCAATGATCATTATTCTTCTCATTAATATTAAGAAGCTCTAGAGCTCTCTCTTTGTTTTCTGATGTGCTCCAGAGGGTACCAATCAGGTGCTAAGATCAGCCGTCATCAACTCATTAGGTGCTGATGATAATCAAGTCTCAGGAAATGTTATATTTTTTATTAATAACACAAATTAGGTATATGTGAACAGAACCATATCTGAAGACTTTATATTGCATCCCTTGCATGCAGTCAACCAGCGAGCTGTGTTGGGGGAGAGAAGACTGAAATATTCCCTCTAGTCATTTCAGGAGGAAAAGGGATTGAAATAAAGAATTAAATTATGATGGCAACTTAAACATAACCTTTAAAATGGACTCTTTTGCATTTGAAAAAAACTCAAGGATATTTGCTTGGAAGACAGGGGAAATATCAGTGACTTTTTGGGGGGTGGGGTACAAGATTGGGGTTGGAAAGGGAGGCTCCCACAGGAAGATGAGAAAATAGATTTTCACCTTGGCGTGAAAAAGGGGCAGCATGCTGAGAATGGAGGAACATGAAAGGGAATCCTGGGTAGTAGAAAAGGAAAGGAAAGACTGAGCCAGAGTGGTGGTATGATCAAGTCATGATAGATGGAGAGAAAAGAGTCCCAGGAGCCTCCCACCAACTGGCTGACAAAGCTCTAAAGTTTTCTCTGTAAAAGAGGGGAGAGCTCAGTAGTTGGAGCGATAGAAATCTACGCAGATAAGTAGCGAGTCCCCCATTATGCTCACTCAGGGCTGCGGTGTAGGGGGGCACTGCCAGGCAGCCTATTCCCTGGTGCCCAAACAGCACCTGTCAGGCCATGGATTACTGGGCTGGGAAAAACAGACCTGGAGCCTGATGCATGCAGAGGCACCCAGAGACCAGACTAGTGCTGGGGGTTGGACAGGACCCAGCCTCGTTTGGGGTAACTGTGTGTGAGTAAACACAAAAGCTTGACCCTCCAATCAGTCCCTGCTTGCTTTTGCTGCTTTTAATTACCAACTAATCATTTCACCTTATAAAAAAAATGAAAGTTTAAGATCAATTTCTCCAGTTTATTTATTTGCACCCATATAATGTATATTAGGAATACATTTTTCATTATTTTGCACATTTTTAGGTAAAGCATTTTATAGACCCTAACTCCTTTGAGCCTTCTAACAACCCTGTGAGACAGGTGATAGCCCATTTTACAAATGAGAAACAGGGAGGCTCAGCGACTTTTGCCCAATTGGTAAGAGTAGCGTTTAGGACTCAAACCCTGGTCTTCCTGACTCTAAGTTCAACAAGCTGTCTTCTAAGGCTTCCTCCCTCTCTGCCTACAGCTCTGTTTGACTTTAAGGGAAAGTGCTAGAATCCATAGTCTAGGGTTTGAATCCTGACTGTTACTGAGTATCTCTCTGATTGTGAGTAAATTACTAGATGTCTCATTTGTAAAAGAGATAGCTGAACTGTATCATCTCTAAACTTCTTTGCAGCATTGAATCTAAGATTCTACACGCCCCTTCTCCCAGAAAGTACCTTCTGACTTTACATAATGTCACTGTTTGAACACATTTGAATCGACTTCCCTTCCTAAGGCTCCGAAAAGGGAACAGCTGTCTCTGTCAGAAGTAAAGCAGGATATTGTTTCCATCCAGGGAAGCTGAAGACATGAGTGGATCTCTCTTGCTCTATTGCCAGATCTGGGGACCTGTCTTTGGTTTCCAAATCATGAGACTCAATTTCAAATTGGGTGTAGGTCTGTGAGAATTGTTCGGTGATGCAGTGAATAGAGCACTGGCCCTGGAATCAGGAAGACTAAAGTTCAAATCTGGCCTCAGACACTTGACACTTACTAGCCATGTGACCTTGGGCAAGTCACTTAACCCCAGCTGCCCTGCCGAAAAGCAACAAAACAAAACAAAACAAAGAACAAAAGACAAATTCTTCAGGTGCCTGAACCATTTCCCCCCTATTCTCTAAATATATGGCCTTATCTTCCCTGCTCCTTCTACCTTTCCCTTTGGGTGTGTGTGTGTAATAATTATCTTTATTAATAATGATACCGGCCAGTGTCCATTTCCCAATGAGTAAGGTAAACAGGGATGCACGATCTATCTATCCACAGGTCATCAGGATGACTAAACCCTTGGCCTCCCCTTCAGGGACAGGTAATACTAATCATTCATACAAAGTCATAACAACTGATCATAATGACAAACATTCAGTCCACTTCAGGGATCTTAGAAGGATGAAACCAAAGCAGGGAATGCTTATGGAGTTTCATTGATGCGAACTATTAAAATTCTCTAAGAGTCGCAGACCTGATACTAACTTGGATAGGCAGAGGGAGTTTGCTCACAGGCAGTTCCTTACTGCAATGAAATCATAAGATCAGATTTTTAACAACCACCCCCTCCCTGATATAAAGAAATATGAAGAAAGGCTGGTCCAAGGGTTTGAAGCTAGTTCCTTTATAATTTTGTCCCCATGTGTCAATTTCATTATTTAGAAATCAGCATCCCTTGTCTAGTCAGGTTCTGAAAGTCTGCTGTCTTACCAGGTCATCGTTGAAATTATTTTATTCCAAATAAATGCCTTTAAAAAAAAAGAAAGAAGGAATACAAATGGATTAATTTATTCTTCTCTGGGAGCCTCTGTAATTTCCCCCATTAAACTTGGTCAGGGTTAACTTTCTCAGAATCAAATCTGGGACCAGTCTACTGTTTCAGGTCCCCCACCTGCCTGCCAGAGAAGCAGGGAGCGAGTTAAGTGTGATGTCCTGATAATTGGTGGGTTTCTCATGCAGTTCTGTTTACCTCGGAGAATGGCTCAGATTCATGGGGTGGCTCTTCTGTTTGTTTCCCAGGAGTGTCCTCCTCATCAGGTACAAATGACTTGTTGTTCCCCTGTCCCGTCTACCTCCTTGGTGACGGATAGACGAGAACTGTTCCCTGTGCCCTGGGACGCTAATGTGATCTGGGGCGTGTTGGTGGCAGGCAGGCAGAGGAGGGGGGCCATTCAAAGGGGGCAGTCGGGGGGAAGTTAACACTATGAGAACTACAAGCTTTAGGGGGAAAAGAAAGTGTGTTTGTCTCCTAGGACTGCTACTCCTCTCTCACAGCTGTTATAATATTGATCTAGTGATTCAGGATCCCAAGTTAACCTTGCCCTCTAGTCACTGAGAAAATGAGCCAGGGAAGGGGAGTGCTCAGGAGCTCTCCTGATGAAGCAACTCTAGGAAACTCAATCTGAGGAGTGGGGGGCATGGGGGAAAGGGAACTCGGGTTCTTTGTGTCTCATACCAGATACAGAAACCTGGAAAGGACAGATATACTTTGGACTTCCTCAGCACCGTTAGCTGTGGAATTCAAAGCAACTGGAAGACTGGATCATCCTTCTGTTAGATGGGGGAAACTGAGTCAAGAAGACAAATGCCCTGTCTCAGATTCCATAGGGATATCACCAGATGAGTCAAGAGCAGAGATGCTTTAGAAACAACCTTTTATACAGACTCTGATTTGGGGATGAAATTCAGCCAGCCCCTGGATGGTCGCTGACCTCACAGTTTGATAGAATTTATAACCAAAGAAGAGAGCTGTCACTGGGAATTAAGGGGGGCAGGGCAGAATGCCCCAGAACACCAAATTTAGATTCCACAGATAATTCTTCAAATCTTCAGCACCAATGAAACAACAAATTTTAACATCAGGCTACCAAAGAAAGCTTCCAGCCACCCTTGCCCCAGGGGCAATTTGGGGTCCTTAAAATTTCATCTTTATGGCTCTGCCTAAGTAGGGCTGAATTTGGACGCAGAGGACTTGGGTGTGAATTATGCTTCTCTCAGATGCAACTCACTTTTCTCTATGAAATGAGGGGGTGGGTGACCCTAGACAAGTCACTTAACCCTGATTGCCTCCAAAAAAAAAAGAAATGAGGAGGTAGAGCTAGCTGACCTCTATGGTTCTTTCTGGCTCTAAATCTCTTATTCTCTCCCCTGATAACTGAGGCAGTTTGCAGCTCTAATTATCTTTTTTGCAAGGCTCTGATACAGTGGGAGTTCACTGGCTTTGGAGTGGAAGGATGGAGAGAAATGAATCCAGTGAACCTTCTATGGTGTTACCTGCTCTGTGGGAAATAAAGAGTGCCTGAAATCCTTTTCATTACACTTTTGTCATGGATGAGAGATTTAGAGTCAGAAGGCATTATGGAGATTATCTACTTTATTCCCGTTAATTTTGCAGATAGAGGCCCCACAGCTGAGAGACATCAAGAGTTCTGTCCAGATAGTGATTAGCAGTCACAATTTGAACTCAGCTCCTCTGACCCCCAAAGCAGAATTCTTCATGCTATTACATGTTGTCTGGAATCTCCCCAGAAACCCATTACTTTGGGTTAGGGCCTTGTATCTCCAAGCAGCCTTTTAACATATGCTTTCAGAGGGAAAACATATGAAGCCCCCATTAGCCAGTGAGTCCTTACCATCAATTAGATCATGGGAAATTAGTGAGTCAGACTAGCCCAAGCACTGAAGGACTGAGACCTGGGAAAATTCAAGTTTGATGAGGTGCTCCCTGGGGAGTGCAGGGCCAGGCATGGAGGGGAGAATGAGGCTAGGCTTGGAGGGGAAGATATGGGGGAGGCTGGGGGTTAGGCCTCCAGGGAAAGATGTACCTGAAACACCAAACTAAAGATAAATTAGTCATATGTTCTCTGTATTACAGGTGTCTCTCTTGTGTTTCCCCACGTTTATTGAGCAAAAGACAGAAGCATGCACCTGGTTTTGTTCCTGAAGCTGATTGCAATTTCAAATTTCCATCACAGATGAGAAGGGACATCCTATTTTCCCTGTGGGTCATTCTTGTGGCCGCCTCAGCGCTATGCACCAGAGAAGGCCCCCTGGACATGCAGAGTACAGAAGCCTGTGCTGCTACTCCCATTGCCCCACTGCCCAGTCAGGCTTGGAGTCTGTGTTGTTGGCCCTGGCGGCTAGCAACTGGAGGCCTCTTCTGCCATGAACCTTGGCACCTGGGCTTCAACTGCATTTGGTCCAGTTTGGGCCGTCTGTGTTTTTGTTCCATCAGCTGTAATGTTGCTGCTGAGCACTTAGAGGTCCATTTTCCGCACAGTATGTAGGGATTTAGCGGAACAACTCCCATTCACGTTAATGGAAATCCCGCTAGGAAATCTCCATGCCGGGCTGTGCTCAGCCTTCGCCTCCGGTTGTTTCTGTTTGATTGGTTTCACCTGTGTCTTCCCTCAAACTGCTTGGAGGATGTTAGGAAGTGTGTAAGGCCCGGCCTGGGCTCTTGGCTGAGTCTTAACCCTGTGGAGGAAAGGGTAAGGGAGGAACACCAGAAACATCCAAACTGCTTTGGGAAAAGTCAATAGATTGTGGGAATCTCTAAGGCACATTTACCTTTTGGTCTAGGGTTGTGATTTAATTAGTGTAGGGAATTTATAGTATGAGAATTTTCTCCACTGAAGCAGACTGACAACTCATCTCTAACCCTGTGGTCTTAGAAAGTTGCTTTAGTACGTGATTGTGTTGGGGTACTTACCCAGGGTCACACACCCAGTAAGTGACAGAAGTAAGTCCTAAACTGGTGTCTTCTTGCTTCATCCAATATACCATACAATTGGTTCTGGTACTTAAAGGAAGTAGTATAATAAAGGAATTAGGTAAGAAAAATACTCCATGAGATTGAGTTGAGTGAACTCCCCTAGGCTGCCAAGAAGTTCATCAGAGTGATGGCCAAATTCTTACTTGGAATTATGTAAGCAGAGTAATAATAATATTAACTACTATTGGCAGAGTGCTTTCAGGACTAAAAAGCATTTTCCTTAACTCTTCTCACCTTCACAGCCCTGGGAAGTAGGTATTATTATTATTCCCATTTTATTGATGAGGAAATTGAGGTTGATATAGGTTAGTCACATAGCTAGTAAATAAATATCTGGGTCAGGATTTGAACTCAGGTCTTCCTGAGTCTAAAACCGAGCACTCTGCCTATTACTTAGCACAAAATAATGTCCTTGGAGTGAGCAGTAGGAGATTCTCTTTGAGGAAGGCAGGAGAAGGGGGAGCAGGAAGGTCACAGGACATTCTAAAATAATGCTTGTTAAATTGGTGATGAGCTCACTTGTCTGTGTTGTTGAAGGGCTGCAAGTGTGGTAGAAAGAAAGGAGGGGG